>JAVQJG010107124.1:0-14398 GCA_036024015.1 Craterocephalus amniculus | reverse complement strand
CATGCTTACGTGAGGAGGTGATGTATGCGCAACTGGACGGGTTTTGTGAGTCACACACAGGGCCTTAATGATGAGCATTAAATATCAAATCAAACTTTATTTATATAGCACCTTTCATACATGAAGCATCTAAAAGTGCTTTACACCATAAAATCAAATGTTGGAAATAAAAACAAGTTCAAAAACAAAAACTGTTCATCAGTTTTTACATTTGTCATCATACACACAACACGCACAGTCTCACACGCGCACACACATGCACGCACGTACTACAGAACAGAAAATCATCAAGTTACTTCTCTTTCATAAGAATAAACTGTCTGTCTCTTTTGAAGAGAGAAGAAGGCTTTAGTTCCTTTACTTGTTAACTGTTCAAACTATCAGACAACCTCTAAATAAAGCTCTGTGTGAGTGAGTTCATGTATTTAGTGTGTGCGTGTTTGTGCATTCATGCTCAAGCTCAAGAGTTTTTTGAAGGGAGTGTGGTAAAGAAAAAAACTTTGTAGCAGTAGTTCCCTAAAAGCAAAGAGAAGGTGATAGACTGTGAAGGTATTCAGTAAGACTTTCCATAAGCGTGCGCTTGTCTCCTCCAGCAGCTTCGTGTGTTGATGTGTTTGAATGTATTTGTCCTCAGCTGTGGGTGAACCAGGAGGACGGAGGAGCAGAACCGGCCGAGGGGACCAGCGAGGTGCAGAACGGGCACCTGGATCCGACCAATGACTGCCTGTGTCTGGGCTCGCCCCTCCAAAACCGAGACCAGATGAGGGCCAACGTCATCAATGAGATCATGAGCACAGAGAGACACTACATTAAACACCTCAAGGACATCTGTGAGGTACTGGACACGAGTACACATCCACCAACACACGCACACTCATCTGCACACACACATGTTACTACCCTTAGTAAGAGCCAGGCAGGTAGAATCCAAGAAGGTGACAAATGTGTAAGCAGCAAAGCAACCCTTTTTACACTGTTTAATAATTCAAACACTCTCAGATTCACACTTTATTATTTTTTCTGTAGATTGCAAACAGACCGAAGACAATGTTCTATTTGGTAGATGTAAAACCACAATATATCTTTTTTACACTAGTTTGCTACTGTATCAGATTTATGTGGAAGAGACAGGCTAAAATACAACTCCAGTTCCACGGATGTTGGGATCCAGTGAAACATGAACCGTATATAATGATTTGCAATTCTTTTCAACACCATGGAGGAAGTGGGACATTTTGCTAATAAATTTGAGCTAGTCTTGAATTAATTGTAACAACACATCTCCAAACAGATGGGACAAGCCATGAGCATGGCTGTGTAGCATTTCCTTTTCTGTGTAGGATCCCCATCCTCCCAACAGGCAAAATACCCCAAAGGAACTCTAAGGCTCCAAAACACCACGTGGAAGATGCGTTTTCCCAACTTCATCTACCCGTTCAGACTCACCTGCCCGCTCCAGTCTGTCCAAACTTTAATATGCCAATGACTTTATCACATCATTTCCTCCCATTGAAGTGTCAAAAGTAAAAGCCCTCCTAATGGCTTAATGCAAAATGACTTAAAAGACTCGCAGTACGTTAATAGTTGCTTCGTTGTCTTGTTGCTTTGCTACTAGTTGTGTACTGTGCAGCACACCCTCTTCTTTAAACAGCAATCTGTAAATATCTGGGAGCTGAGGAGACCAGCTGCTGGATGTTTGGGTGTTGTCTCATTCTAGCTGCGTAACAGTCTCAGCTCTTAATGGTCTTATTTGCACTTCATCATGCCCCATGATTTGAGTTGGGAAAAGGTCTGGACTGCAGGCAGGTCAGTCAGCAGCAAACCGTGATGTTGTGAAAAATTCACTCTGCGGTTTATCTGCTGAAATATGCAAGGCCTTCCTTGAAAAACACGTCATCTGGAAGGGAGCATATGTTGCTCTAAAACTTTTATAACCTTTCAGCTCTGATGTGTCTTTTCCAGGAGTTGCCAGGTAGAAAGACTCATATTGTCAGAGATGCAGGCTTTTGAACTGAGCTCAGATAACAAACTGGAATAAGCCAAGTAGTCTTTGCAGTTTACGGAACTTTTGCTCATTTTTACCCCTGAGAAACTCTTTGCATGTTACTGTTTTTTGCCCCTTTTATTTATTTAGTTGCAACACGCTCCTCCTGTTGTAGCGCTTACTTTTCCTGCTTTTATGTTTCCCCCATCCCAACTTTTCTGAGATGTATTGTTGCATTTAAAGTTCAAGATGAGCTGATATTTTTCATGAAATATCTCACTTTCAGCATTTAGTAATTTAGTAATCTTTCTTTATTCTATTGTCACTAACATAGTGACACGGTATCCCAATATTTTTATCACTGGGGCTGCACATTTAACTAAACCAAACAACCAATGCTCTGTAATAAAAGCATTTACTATTTGCTTTTTAATTTTTTCAAATGATTGCAGATGTAATAATGATAATACATTTTATTTCTGGGACACTCAAGGTCACCTTATAAGAAATATATAATATTAAGTAATATTCAATAAAATGCAACAAAGACAAAATAAAGATTAAAATATAGAAATTGAAATATAAAAATAAAAAAAACAAGACGCAAGGGACTAATTTAGTGGGAAGAAACAGAGATAACTATAAGTAACAATATAAGTTAGAAGTATCTTAACCGATTTAATTGGACCATTCTTTAAAAATGTGAGCATTTGGAGAATTTCTGTAGCAAAAATAAATGTGTGTTCATATAAATGTGTTATATCACGATATCAGTTGTGTAAACAGTTTTATCCAACATATCCATTGCTTAATATGTTGGACAGAATTACTAATCCATCTGACTGAGTAATCGGTGGTATTATGCACTCAAAAGCTTTTAATACGTGTACATAATTGACATAGACTAAATAAAAACAAGGAGTCAACAAGACGCTGTGCCACATGATAATTAGATCAACTGAAACAAACAGTTATAGGAATAGAAGATAATTTATATCAAACTGTTTTTCATAGCTACCAGCCGGTTTATGCTGTAAGATTCAGACTCACAAGAACACAAAGTAGTTCAGGTTTGATGGTCTGAAGTGCTGTTTGTCGGCAGAAGCCTGTTCATGAGCACATAGCGGTCATATGAGAAGTCACCCTGTGCTGCACTGACTTTGGGTGGCTTCAAGTTCACATTTCTGCTTATCTAATCATCTTCTCTTAATGCGATATATACCCTGTGGATGAAGCATGATTGTTTGAAAAAAGTGGCAATAAAGCATAAATTTCTGCATCCTGCATTCTTTGAGTTTGTGTAAACATGCACAGGCAAGAAATGTAGTGAGGTTTAAAGGATTTTTGGCCTTAAAATACGCATGAAAACCAGACATGAGGGAGATTTATATTTGCCAAAGCAATTTTAAACAAGCACTTTTTAAAGGTGAAGAGTTCTGAAAACTAATTAGGAGAAAAATGACTGCCTAGCTGGTGGAGAAACAGGAAATCACTTATTATGATTATTCAGATTAAGCCAGAGTTTTTATCTTTACACAGAATGCCAAAGCTCCACGTCACAACATTTTTTTTGATATATTTTTTATGCACAAGTCTAATTCTTTTCATGACTTTTGAACCCTTCACATTGATTGCATCCCCCGTTGTTGCAGGGCTACTTGCGCCAGTGCAGGAAGCGTGTGGACATGTTCAACGACGACCAGCTGAAGGTCATTTTTGGAAACATCGAGGACATCTACCGTTTCCAGATGGGTTTTGTCAGGGATCTGGAAAAACAGTACAACACAGAGGAACCTCACCTTTCTGAAATTGGGCCATGCTTTTTAGAACACGTGAGTTTTTTGTTTTTTTTTTCCTACACGCCATAAACATGTGAGGATGAAAAATGGATTTGGACACATGATCCGGCCAAGTGCAGCTATAATATTAATTATTTTGTTGGAACCATAATCTTGAGATCTGAGCTAAATTATGTTGCGTGGAGATAATTGAGTCACCAGCAGACTGTTTAAGATAATAGATGATTATGTCGTGATCCTGAGGAAAAAAGTCTAATAAAAATTCTAGAAATTCACTTATCTGTATATCAGCAGTCCACTTCCTGGTATGTTTGATTGAAGATGTTAGTCATTATCCTTTCTGATCACATCTCTGTCTCTCTTTTACACTGCAGCAAGATGGTTTCTGGATCTATTCAGAATACTGTAACAACCACTTGGACGCCTGTATGGAGCTGAGCAAACTGATGAGGGATGGCAGGTACCAGCACTTCTTCGAGGCCTGTCGCCTTCTCCAGCAAATGATTGACATTGCCATCGACGGCTTCTTGCTCACCCCTGTCCAGAAAATCTGCAAATATCCCCTCCAGTTGGCTGAGCTTCTTAAATATACCGCACAGGAGCACAGGTACTGTAGATTACATGCAGTGTAATGGTGTTTAAAACGAAGCCATTACTAATGCATGATCATGTTCCAGATGTTGTAGGTGTTGGCTTTAGACCTCTGAAAGGGTAATTATTCATGTTGTTTTGCTCTGTTTTACCAGCTTGTTCATGTTGAAGAAGAAAACTTTTCAATCAGAGTTTTATCCATGATGAGTTCTGCTTTTCTGAGGCAATCCATATCATTTTCACAGCAATGCATGCTCAGGAGAAGATTCCACAGAGCCGTGTACATGAATAGATTATAGATTAAATATGAGTTGGGGTTTTCTCTGCAACATAATGTATGCAGAACTCCACAGTTCCTAAAAACTGCAGGTGCAACGCGGAAGCAGAGCCCGATGCAAGCGTTTGCAGACGAGCTGTCATGCACAGACGTGAGCATCCAGATGTGCAAACTCATGTATGTGAGCTCACAGAAACACTGTGCGAGTGATTCAGCGTGTCTCAGTCAGCTCCAGGTCATTCACAAACCAAACGCTCTCAGCCAGAGAGGGACAGGTGCCAGCTCTTCTGGTGAGGCTTGCCAGATCACAGTGTTTGACTGTTAGGGAGCTGTGGAGAATCTGCCAGATATAGGCCTGTCATTGTCACACTTGTACATCCAACACTGACTCTCACACACACACACACGTTATCTTCCAAAGTGAGGCTCGTCTCTGTTGCAGATCTAAGCCAGAGGGATAAATCCAGCTCAGTTAGCACAGACGACATCAGAGTTAGCTGCAAACAAAAAGACAGACTGATTAAAATTAAAAAGCATCATTCTGACTGTATTCCAGTTGTCACTGTTACTTGTGTTTATAACCGCTGCCTTTAATAGACTTCTATGTATCATTCTACTGCAGCATTACATGCCATTGAGTGGTCAGTGTAAGGGCAATAACTTCAACCCTCAATAACTCTGAGTAACTGCATCTACATTGTGTCTACAGTGACTATCGATACGTGGCAGCAGCCCTGGCCGTGATGCGGAACGTCACTCAGCAGATCAATGAGAGGAAGAGGAGGCTGGAGAACATTGACAAGATTGCCCAGTGGCAAGCTTCCGTTCTTGATTGGGAGGTATGTGTTTAATTGAAGAGTACTTTTTCTAAGTCCACAGATTACTCCTGTAATTCCTTAAATCTCAGACTTTCTAACTTGGACATGACCCTGTGCCCGACAGCCTATTAGAAAGGAGCTAAAACCCTCTCAGTGTTGTTTAAACCAGCGATCACACAATGTGGGGTTTGCTTTCAACGTTGACATGCTTAAAAGGCTCAACTCAAACTTCAAGCAGCATCAATCAGATTAATCATTCCCACGATGCAACTTGATACACCAACTTTTGTTACACCAACTTGATAAACTCAGCAATATTTTCTGATATGTTTCCCCCTGTAGGAGCAGCTTTCTGTTTCAGTGTTCCTCCTGTCCAAGCAAAGAGCTGATAGACCTGTAACAGGATATTAGGGACATTGCTGCAATGTAGTCAGAGAATGAAAGATAGTATTACCAGAAAAATATGTATTTACTGTGAGATTATATTAAGTTGTGATTTTGGAGGCGGAAAACTCGCAAATATGACCACTGCTTCCCTAATATGACCTTTAATGTGCATGCATGTGATTTTAGATTAGAGTACACATATTATCCCAAGCATCCAGCATGAAGAGACACTGCCATGATGTGGGAATATTCCGAAGGTAGAGTGCTGATCCGGATGATGTGATGGGGGCATGTGGAAGTGCAGCAAGATAGACTGATGCTCAGATTTTTATATGCAACTTTTTGATACCTACAGTGCTCCTAATTCTTTCATAGAATTACCCCCGATAACACGAATAATGTTTCAAGCTTCTAAAAGGTTCTTTAAAGCCACAAAAAGATTAAATAACTCTTTCCAGAGACCGCGTCTAGCTAACTATAAAGCATAAACTGACTAAACTGCACAGAGTACAAGTGTCCCTTTAATTGGATAAGTCTTTCTGTGTTTATGTGCAGGGGGACGATATCTTAGACAGGAGCTCAGAGCTCATCTACACTGGGGAATTGTCATGGATCTATCAACCATATGGACGCAGCCAGCAGCGAGTCTTCTTCCTCTTTGATCACCAGCTGGTACTCTGTAAAAAGGTAAGCTCTTTCTACTCTGGTTTTGTTCATTTCCTTCCCTTTTATTTCAAGACCTGGTGGGTTGAAAACGGAGCTGGTATCTAAAGTCGCTCCACTTGTATTCCTGAAAGTTGGATCACATGGCTGGTGACAGTGATGCTTGGAGACAATGTGACTTTATACAACCTTCCTGAGGAGCTGAAAAGACATTACATAATGCTGTATGAGACTCACCAGCTCACTTTGAAGAAGCATTCAAATCCTCAGCGCCTTTCACAAAATGGAGCTGTGGTGGTTTGGGCTTTTATGCACCAAGGCTGCACTCTCCTGTCAGACGAATGTTCACGCTTGGCTTGAGTCGATACATGCACAGAGATGGAGACACAAATGCAGACAGACACTTAAACTCAAACATACACAGAGGCCATATAACAGCATCATCACGCTCACTAAAACACACACACACAGAGTATTTTGTCTCCACAAAGACAAACACACAGAAAAACGAACAAAGGTAAATAGAAATAGTCTTTCTGTTGTGTTTTGTTGTGTTTCTTCTTTCATCCTTTGGTTTCTGGAGTTGGACATCTCTGGCCCCAGACATGAGCTCCTTCATGTCTTCAGATCTCTTTGTCCTGGTCCACTGAGTAGTGTCAACACCAAGACGCTCTGAATTATAAAATTCCGGTCTTTGTTTTTTTGCTCATGCATATCCAACATCCTGGATACGACATGTATAACGGCCCCTGGCAGCCTCAGGGTCTATTACAGTCGGAGCACGTTGCAAGTAGTCTTGCATCTTATCAGCACACAGTTCCACATGCACCTCTCCATCTTATCTTTATATCTTCATTTTGTGATTAAAAAAAGGGACAAGCTGCAGTGAGGATTGTTTTCTGTGACTATTTCGATCCTGCATGTAATACAAGTTACAGTAGTTGGGGTTATTAATGTTTTCTGCACTAGAATTGACCAAAAATCCTCTTTGATCTAAAAGGAGAAAAGCAATCATGAAGCATTCATTTGGATTGAAAACTCATTTTAGTTTTTAGATGTGTTGAAGTTGCTGGTGTTGTTCGAAGAAGCAGCTCACGCGTCTATGCAGTCTATTACAGCTGGAAAATGTGCCAGTCAGTGAGTCAGGTAATCTGCGTTCAGTATCAATAATTGATTAATATTTTTCTGAGGAAATGTTCAGCTTCATAAGTGTGAATAATTATTGCTTTTCTGTGATCATAAACTGAGATATGTGAGCGTTCTGAGCTGTTGATCGGAGAATACTAATTATTTCAAGGAAATAGGTGCGAACTTTTAGAGTTTGTTTATTTAATAGCAAATAGTTCATTTATAAACTCAAATGTACAATAATCAATCATGAAAACAATAATTTTTTATGCAAGCAATAGCTTTGCAGGTACACGTGGAAGCATACAAACCAACACAACAGATGGTGTCCAACAAAGATGTACAGTTACTAAAGTTTCAGTTTAGAAACGCTAGTTAAATTAACGTGCATGTTTTTGGACTGTGGGAGGAGGTTGCAGAGAAATTCTGCACGTTAATGCATGGAGAGCATGCTAACGCTGCACAATCAATGCTCAGTTCAGGAACCACCACACAAACCATGCAACCCACAAATATTTCACTGCAGGAAAAATTCACTGCTTATTTTTTTCACTCATTCCCACCATCTAATGTTTACGGTGAGGAATCGGTGCTTACAGTAGCTAGGATTAGATGCTATTTTATTTTATGTATACGTAATGACAGACAAACGTGTTCCAACCCATGGCTGACCGAGGACCCAAATGAAGAACAGAGCAGGTAGCAGTTCGTGAGTGAAACAACAGTCCTTAATAAAAGAAAAACAAAACGAAAGGACAAAGTGAAAACGAGCCCAGACAATAAACCTGAGGATCAGCATCAATCAAAGACAAACCAGGGAGCTGATGTACTGAGGGAGGGAAGAACTAATCCAAAGCAGGTGTGGTAATCCGACACTAACCCAAGTGTGAAACACAAACAGGAGCAAAACCAGCTGAAATAAAGAACAGAACAGGCTCTGCACATTAAAACAGGAAATAAACTAGAGTAAACATTAGCTAAACATGGAGCTGGAGTAAACAAAGGTAATGAGCATAATCAGACCAAGACTCCCCTAACTAAACCAGGACATGATGACAAAACACGACTTAAACTGCAGAAACCAAAACACATTACCCAACCTAAACACAACCAAACCGTGACGGGACAGACCTCTGAAACACCGTCTGGTGAAACTGGTCTATAGTAGGTTAAGGTTTAGGTTTATTTATTTGCACCTTAATACATAAAAAGGAAGAAAAGGTAGGAGAAAAAAAAAAAAAAAAAAAACAAAGCAAAACATACATCTACATAAGGAAAGTGCACAAGAGATAAGAAAGCCCAAGATAGGCTTATTCATAGGATCTCCCCGAACTGATTAAAACAGACAAAAACAAAAAAAATTAAATACACAAAAAATAGAAAAAACAACAATTAAAAAAACAGTAGCAACCAGCAAAGAAAACAGGTAAATCAATGCACAAATGACAAAATGACAATTAAAGGTAAAAGGGGAAATGAAATAAGTGAATAATAATAATAAAAATTTTAAAAAAGCTATTAAGAGTCTAGTAAGCACAGAAGTGGACCTTCATTGTTGCGCTGAGTGAAGAAGAAATACGGCATTCAGCAGCGTGTTTGCAGGTGTTTGCATGTTTGGGCAGCAGATTGGACAGGGCAGTCTGAGACAGGCTCTCAGGACACCAAAGCAGAAATGCTTGTTGACACCTTTTAAGGTTCAGCACACACACATACACACACACTTTCTTACGGGCATCTTTCTCTCCTCTGCTCCAGGACCTGATACGCCGAGACATCCTGTACTATAAGGGCCGCATCGACATGGATCGCTACGAGGTTCGGGACGCCATAGATGGGCGTGACGACGATTTCAACGTCAGCGTGAAGAATGCCTTCAAGTTGTGCAGCAAAGACAGCGAAGAGATCCACATTTTCCTGGCCAAGAAGCCGGAGGAGAAGATCCGCTGGCTCAGGGCTTTCCACGAGGAGAGGAAGATGGTTCAGGAGGACGAGAAAATCGGTTAGTCACGCCGGCACCTCCCCGTGCCGAAACGTTCAGTTGCATTTGCAATATCTTCTGGAGCTTTCGATTTCAAAACTTACCATCCGTGTGTAGAGCAAGCAATATAATGCTAATGTCATAGTAGGGTTGGGCGATATGAACCAAATTTCTTATCTCATTCATTTTCTTCTTAATCACGGTATACGATATATATCTCGATATAATTTCTTTTTGGTCAAGTAACTGAGGAGAGGGTTCAAATTTACAGCCTCAAGTGTCAAATGCACTTTCATTAAGGATCAGAAGCACATGTGAATTAAAATGTTTTACTGAAATTAAAGAAAATGTTTGTCTAAATGATAAAAAAAATTACTTTCAATGACCAGAAGAAAGATACAGAGGAGCAAAATGTTAAAAAAAGATAGTTTTGACTCAAAACAAGCCAATTTGATATAAACAATTCTATATCTCACATGACAAAGTCTTGATATATTTGAAAATTTCAATATATTGCCCACCCTATGTCATAGTATAATATAAAGAAGAGCATAATGGCCCAACTTTGGCTATGAGTGGCTTGATTTTGCATAGAATGTATGATTATGGATGCATTTTCACAAACACTCATTATTTGTGCTCATCTCTTTATTTGTAAAAGTAAAGACGCTCCGGCTGTTTTTCAGCATCGCTAAAAGACAATATCTGTAATTTGTATTGTTGTTGCTTAGGTTTTGAGATCTCTGAGTACCAGAAGCGACAGGCAGCCATGACAGTGAGAAAGGTGACCAAACAGAAAGGTGAGGCAACAAGAAGATATCAGGTGATTTCCTTTTTTTTTTGTTCCTCGCTGGTGTGCTCTGTCTTCTCATCGCTGTTTACTCTTCCCTTAACCTGCTCTCTTTTTTTACTTTCCACACCTTTTTTAACACGTTCTTTGTTTATGAACGGACCTAGGCCTGTCTTGTACCAAGTAAGGTAGAAAAGTCGAGAGGTTTCGTGTCTACTCTGTATTTTATGTCCAATATTTTCTGTCAGCCCATACATACGTTTAACCATATATTGTTGTAAAGCAGCTGTTAAGCATCAATGAAAAGACAGAGGGCTGTTTGCATGAAGTATTGAGTTTAAAGGTCGATAGCGGGCTTCAGGGCATGTGGGTTCTTTGTCACGCTTGTCTGGGAACTATCTAATACTGTTTGGATTTTTTTTCTCTCACTGAGTTAGCGGTTGCTAATGCTTTCATTTGCACTGACACAGAGATGGTCAAAGCAGCGACCAGCTCTTTGTGGTGACACTGAAAGTCTTGCTCGTCATTTTCCAGTCATCGTCAGTTCTTAACGCATCGCCAAACATGTGGGGCAATTAGTCATTAATATTGCGCTGCCCCAGACTTTAGTTCAACATGGCAAATTGGAGTCAGCAGATCCATGAATTTTTCCTCAAAGTCAGCGACGCATTGTGACAGCAGCTGGGTTTCCATTGATGTTTTTGATTTTCTTTTGAAACATGTGGATAAGAAAAGGTATATGATAATTTTATAAAATGATAATGTCCCTCAGGGGGAGAAAAAGCATCTTTCAGAGTTGCATCGCACCTGGCAGAGACAGAAATGATGCGACTCATCAGCTGTGATGCGAGTGATGGAGTGGTGTCTTCCCAGACACAATTCATTGTCCCCAGAGATAAAAGCACTTCTCACAGTTTTTCCTCTTACATGTTATTGTTTTATCCCCCTCAACTATCTGACGCAGTTCAGACCACTTCTTAAACTTTTAACAGTATCACAACCAATCATTTGTCCATTTTGATTCACATCTGGCAGAAGTAAATAAAGTAACATAAAAACAAACTGTTTTTTTGATCCGACAAACAAACTCATGTTCCCAGATATGAGGCCAGATCCCACAGAACCAGATGTGAAAATGATTTATCGTTTGTTTACAAGGTTTGTTTCCGGCGAGGACAACATTTCTTCTATTTGATTACAACCACTAGCAACATAGATTTATCCTCTCCAAATCATTTAACCCTGTAAAGCCAGATGTATCCTATTTGATATGTTCCTGAGACATTTTGCATCACTTTATGGTAAAAATACCCCTGAAGTATGCAACATGATACTTATACCAGGAATGTCACACATGTCACTCAGTGGTAAATGGTGATTAATTTAAAAAATATTTTGTCAAAGGGTCAAATTTTGACTCCCCAGTTTCGGCTTTGGGCTTCTAAAGGTAAATGTAAGCCGGCCGGATCCACATTTCTGTTTATAAAAGGTTGCTTAGCTAGGAGAATAGAAACCCAGCTCTTCACAGGTTGACCCTCAGCAACATCTGCCAACTAGCTCAGTAACAGAAGAACACATCAAACACGCGATTCAAGATGCCACAACCTGACCAGACAGAGGACCCACATACCTACCGTGCTGCTATCATCCTTTAAGATTTAGCCGTTTTACTGCTAGGCTAGATGTTTGTACATTTACCATTACTGATGTTCTTGCCAGATTCACAATAAGCATGACCATCCATTTAGGTATTACTGAACTAATGATCACTGCTGGAATGTTCTCTCTGACGTTAGGACCCCTGTAGATGTGTGTCAGAAGTAAATGTTGTGTGTTTCTAAGTGCTGTATGTGTACATGGCTGGCACAAGGTGAAGTACTCTTTTGAATTTCAGATTCATTTATAGATTTCATCTTGAGAAAGAAGGCCATGTTGTATGGACATGGTTTGAAAATGATAAAGGTATATGCATTAGAGTTCTCCTTAGAGCTAGCACAATAAGATGCCATGGCAACTGCTAAGCAGCATTGGGAGGTGTTGTGTTTAACGTTGGCATTGGAGCATGCAGTCATCTGTTTACAAGCATTATCTTGACTATCCAAGATAAACAGGCTCTACTAACACAAACAGATCAAACCCCTTCTAACTGCTAAAACAGTGTTTGGCTAAATATCTGGAACAGAAGACACTGTTTCTCATCTTTTCATCTCTTTTCTAAGATGCCATGGCAACTTTTGAATATTTCATCTCCAAATATTACCTCTTCCTCAGCGACACTAGCATAGTTGTGATGCTTGTAGACTGTAGCTAAATGACATGGTAGACTGTAGTTAAACGCATATTAACGGCTTCCTGTTGCCTCTATCTTCACCAGTCTTGTGTCCTCAAATGTCAAGGGTGCTATTCAATGAAATGTGCGGTTAACAAACAGCGTCCCGTGTCCAAAAGCCCGGTTTCACCGTGTATCGGGTGGAAACTGTTGGTTCTTTTGTTTGCCCGCCACAGTTTGATTGAATAGCATCTTCAGTCTCCTCGTGTCATTGCAAGAGCTGAATTCCACTTTTCTGCCAATTCAGCATCCATCCTATGATCATAGTGTGTCATACCTCAGGATTAATATGCAGGAATGTTTCCGGAGGCTCATTCTGTCTGTCTGTGCCTGTTTTCTGTGGAAGCATGACTTGATGTTGTGTTGTTGTGTCTGTCTCCTATGAGATACTGACGATGTTTCCTCTTTGCTATCCACCTCCCTTCTTTTTGTCTTTTCTGCTTTGCGCTCCCCCCTCTCCCCCCCCCATCCCCTCGCACCCCAACCTTGCTCTTTTTGCGCCTGTCCAGGTGTAAACAGGTGCACACCCCCCTCATACCCGCCCCCCCAGGACCCCCTCAGTGCGGGGCAGTATGAGGTAACGGAGGACATGGCACAAGGAGAGGTTTTTGAATTCAGTCAATCCAAAAGAGGCCAGGCTCCTTTCTGGCAGAATTTTAGTAGATTAGCTCCATTTAAGAAATAGAGAAACACAGACTCTCCTGAAGGACCAGCTATTTTTCTTATAAGCACTAAACACTGGATGATTCTGTCCCATTATGAAGAAAATACGAAAAACACACACAAACCATGGACTCTGAAGTTAAGGACCAATGTTATCATAGCGTTTGATTGGAAGCGCCAAGACGACTGAAGACTCGGATTCGAACAGAAAAAATTGGTGAAAAATGACAACTTTCCAGCTCATATGTGTTCTAACGTTCTTAGTTTTCATGCTTCTCCAGCTGAGTCGGCGCTCATGAACTCCTCCCCCCCGGATACTACATTTTCACACCATCTGAATGTTCTGGAGTTTTTCTGATTGTTTTATGGGTTCATTTTTTTAATCCGTTGTCCAGAGAGAGAAACGCGAGGCCAACAGAGCCGTGTGGGTCCTCGTTGTGCGATTGTGCCCCGCAAGCTGAGATCCTGTGTGCTGCTATGTGAGATTGTTTGTTCCGTTCGTCTGAATGTGAGACAGAGAGATGATGATGACCTCAGCCCCGGGACCTTTTCGTCGTAGGACCTTCCAAACACCCATCACTCATCGCTGATGTCTGCATCGGGACTCTGATCGCTAGCGCTCTTCATAAAACACCTTTTTTTTCCCCAATCAAAGTGTGGCATTCAGTCTTCCCTTCTTTCTCTGCATCCCTCTTGTCCTCTCTATCTCTCTATCCACCCGCTCAGCTTCTGCGAGTCAGTGGCTCTCAGAGGAAGAGTTTCATTCTTTTGGAAACCTGCCATCGGCCATGATATGATGGGTCAGGGAACAAATCGATAGTCGGAACATCGGTAGGATATTTACATCCTTCCATCCACCACGTGTGACAGGGTATTCACATCTGCTCACCGCTCGGACCAAGCAGCTGGGAGCAGAGATAGGCAGGTTATGATCCACCTGCTTTGTGTCACAGCCCCGACCCCCCCCCCCCCCACACACACACACACACAC
>JAVQJG010107113.1:0-15436 GCA_036024015.1 Craterocephalus amniculus | reverse complement strand
GTAAATTAGCGGGTCAACCCGGGTCTGGCGTTCACACCACATGCCGATCGGAGCCGAGCCGTTTAAAGCCGATTTTAACCCGGGTCGCTTGCCGAGTCGATGGACGCGGGTCGCTGAGCCTTTCACATCGGCACCAAAAGCTGATTGTCTGACAGCGGGTTTAAACGGGTTTTTTGACCAGTGTGAAAGGGGTATATGAGTCTTTCTTTTTAATGGACTTAAAAGGGGTAAGTCGGACTTCTTCTTTTACCACCTAATATACCATGTAGAAACCATTTTTCTTAGAAAGATTAGAATAATATCAGGTATAGCTCCTTTATTGGTCAAAGAAAATAAATGCTTTCTAGATCTTTCAGCTGTTTTAACTCATTAAACCAAGAAAAGCCATGATAATTCCCTCTGACATCTGAAAGGTCTCATCAAAGTCGCCTCCCTTATGCCTTTTCTTTGTCTGCAGGTTTCCATCTGTGTCCAGGTGGCTCGCGGCATGGAGCATCTGTCCAATCATCGCTTCGTTCACAAAGACCTCGCTGCCCGAAACTGTCTGATCAACAGCCAGAGGCGGGTGAAGCTGTCTTCACTCAGTCTCAGCAAGGACGTCTACAATAGGTCTGGTCTAAAACACACTGCACGTAAACGAGTATGTGTTGGCAGTCTTTTGGGTTTAACATTGGATGTTTCCTCCCGCAGCGAGTATTACCACTACAGACAGGCGTGGATCCCGCTGCGCTGGCTCCCAACTGAGTCTGTGTTTGAGGACGACTTCTCCACCAAGTCTGACGTGTGGGCTTTCGGAGTGCTGATGTGGGAAGTGTTCAGTCATGGGGAAAATCCGTACAGCAAACTGAGTGACGATGAGGTGCTGGAAGGTGAGCATTATGCTGCGGTTTTACTTTTCGTTCAGGCTGATTCAGTGTGCAAAAAGCAACCTTTCTGATCTTTCCTGCAGGACTGAAGACGGGGAAGCTGAAGCTACCTGTTCCAGACGGATGCCCTTCCAAGATCTACAAGCTCATGGTGCGCTGCTGGGCACTCGGCCTCAAAGAGCGCCCCTCCTTCACTGACATCGTCCACGCTCTGGGGGAGGTGCCGTCTGACAGCAAAGTCTGAGATGCTGCTCAACAGAGCGGGAACTTTTACCAACCCCTTCCCCCAAAAGGAAAGACAGGAATGCTGGATTATTAGTCTTACTCATTTCAGGGAAGAGGGCTGAAGAAAAAACAATCTTTTTTATATGCATTTCAAATGAGAGTGAGGATTAGACTTCTTTTGTGTGAATGGCTTCATGTGAGCAGTGCCAGGAGCACGGACGACCCACTTTACAGCCTGTGTGCAGTTCTACGGTGACCCCCGCCCGTCTGCAGCCGCTCCGTCTCAGAGACACTCAGTTTCATGGAGCCTCACAACCTCAGTGCCTCTCCCCCTCCACACACACTCACCTGTACTGGATGATGGACACGACACCTGCTCTGATCAGTGGGGAAAGACAGGCTGAAATGTTTGCTCTCTGCTTATTTCCTCTTTGTTTTCTCTTAAATCCAGAGAGCTTATTGAGTGAAAAGGGTCATATGTCACTTCAGAGCATGTTAAGTGAGGTCATTTTAACAGGATTATAGTCAGTTTCATTGTTAATCTGGCACCCTAATCTCCCTGGAGGCATCACCTTGCCACCATGTCTGTGTGTATGTGTGTGCACTAAACTATTTCATGCTACAGTCGAAGTACAAAGAAGTGGATGCATGAAGGTTTGTTGTCTGTTACACTTGTGATTTATGACGGTAACACTTCAGGAAACGACAAAAAAAAATCAAGAAAAAAGATCAAGTTTTATAGCCAAGGAATTATGAATGAATGATTATGTGCCAGTGGTGGCTTTATACGTTTTTATAAATGTTTTCTTGTTTTAATTTTGAGGTGCTTATGTGTCTGCTGGTGGGTAAGAGCACCCATCATGTTAACATCATGTCAACTGGGTTGCAGGGATTCAGCCTATCACCAAGTTTAACCTGCAACTTGAACATCCTCAGAGGTCCAATCACAGTTTCTCTTCTGGTCCAGGCGTTTAGTGCTGTTTTTTGCAAAGTGGACTATTACACCAGGCAATGTGTACATTATGTAGAAGCCATGCACTAACTTCATTTAAAGGAATATTCCTCTTTGTTTCTGTCATGTCTAGAAAGACACGCAGGTGCCTGCTTATTTATGATGAAGGTCCTGTTTTGGTTTGTTTTTAACTATACTTGTAATAGCAAGGTACTTCTGTGAGGTAGTTATGCTCTGTATTTGTTCTCATGGTCCATCTCAGTGTGCAGTCAGTTTGTTATCCAGCTGTTTATGCTAACACAGAGTATAAAGGAGGTCAAAACAGTGACTCGCTGTCACTAGTACTCATTTAAGTGCCTGGTAAATGAAGGATTATCTTAACCGCTTCCCTTTTTTTACATTATCTAATCAAATGCAATGGCCTTTGTACATGAACTTGTTTTTATATGTTGTTTTTAGCATAATATTATGTTATTGCTTTTTTTTTTATTACTACTTCTAGGCTCTCACACCTAGGCCTTTTTGGTTTTTAAAATCTGCTTCAGCAATGTTCACAGTAATCACAAATATATTCAAAAGTATACATGCTGCTGTCAATAAAGGTTCATGGTGTTTTTACCCAATGTGTTATGAGTAATATTGTGGCTCGGTACTCATTTGTAATAATTTTAAGTTTTCTTTAATTTTTTTTCTTATGTTTGAGGAGAAAATCCTCTTCATATAGATTTGAACTGCAGAATTACAATGAATGAACTCGTGATGAATTTCCAAAGAAAATATTGTCTAACTTGTCATTTAGAATGTCTACAAGAAAACTGGAAGATGTATCTGACAGCTTTAGCATGTTACACTGCATTAATAACTTCTTCAACCAGAATGTGGTGTAAATGACATCCATCTCACTCCTTGTCAGCTAACTGAAGAATAGCATGACAGCTTCTGCTTGCAGCTGCATAGTGATTAAAAATGACATAATGAAATCTCAGGAGACCCATCTCATGCATGTCTCTGCAAGTTCATTCAAATACTTTGTTTGAATAGGAAACTAAATATGAAGACGATCTAAGATCTTAATGTAGGTGAGATCCTGAGAAGAAAATCGATTATGAAATATAAACATTTCTTAATTTGGGTGCTGTTGATCCTTTGCAAGAACGTGCAGCCAATCCTGAAAGTACCCTCAGTCTCCACTAGGGTGTGGTATGTTTCCTATATTAAACCTTTGCAAGTTTTTACGTACTCCGTGTCGCATTGAATTTGTTTTATTTGCTTGAACAAAATGCCATTCAGTTCAGCCATGTTTTTTAAGTGATATTGTGTCATAGCACCTGAATCCTCTTTTCTGTCTTCATATAAAGTTCTTCATGTAAGAGCTGCATTTTTTATTTACACATAAAGCTGCAGGTTAAGTGTGTGTTTAAAATATGTCAGGACAAAGTGAAGGATGACTTGTCAAGATTATGAACTCTTTTTTTTTGTGCCTCAAGTACACTTGCTTTTCACAAGTATAGCTGTGTACTAGCCTAGTTTAGTTTAATAAAGGTTATTTTTGGCATCTTTTCAGGGAATTTTAGGTGTGAATCTAGTGTCTAATAGTATAATATTTGGTATTTGTTATAACCTGCCTAGTGACAGCCTTATCAAGAGCGCTAAAGTGCCTTTGAGGGGATTTTCCCAGATTCAGAAAGTCAAATGTGTTATTAAAGCAGAGTTCGAACTGTTTCTAGAAGATAAGTATGGCCCTTTTTTCAGTATAATTACTTCTCAACATTTGCAACATCATCTTTAAAAATCAAACATTTTTCTAAGAAATGTGTATGAATGTTGCAATCATGTTATTGTACCAGTTACATAGCTTTATTCTCTTCTACAATGGCAGATGGTAAAACATGTACAGAAACTATTTTCTGATATTAGATAAGCTGCCTTCAGTTCCAGGACTATAAAACAAAATGTTAAATTGAGTACAGACATTAATTATCCTTTTGCACACGTTTAATAGAAATATGAGCCTCATACAGGTTGTCTGCTTCCAAACAATAGTATATGAAATCTTTAGACTCCATCCAACCAGCAAAAACCTTTGTCATTAAAACTTAAAGGAAACGGTTTGCAGTGTGGCTTAAGGAAGAGAAAGTTGCCTTTTTAAAGGAGATATATTTATTTATCTTTTAAAATAATTATTTTTGTCCCTTGCGTGTCCACAGTGACGTTGACATTAGCGCAACCATTTTGGTATTTATTCTAATGAGTGTTCTTTATCGACCAATGACAGCAGTATTCAGATCGTCCTCAGCCAATCGATAAGCGACGCTGTGACTCACCAAATAAGGAGAGACAACACCAAATAAGGAAACGTATCTCTTTATAAGGAGGGAAGTAGTTCCCCGGTTGGGATATCACTCCGCTGTCGCATAAACTGTTGTAAAATACGGTGTTTCTGTCCGTTTCTGATCCATAAAGAGAGAAATTTGTTGACAAAAATTGATCTATGATGAGTGTATGTGTACCAGCAGACCGAGATTAGCGTTATTTGGAGTTTGCAATGCGGACTAGCTGATGCGGCGCAGCCAGAATGAGGGCGCTCTTCGCGCTTTCCTTTTTGAGAAAGTGCCCCGAGTTTTGGAAATAGAGGAGGAGGGTGAACCAAACTGAGCCGGGGCTGACGGGTCCGGGGGGCAGCATCACTTTCGAAAGTTTGTATCGCTAATTTCCTGGAGTCTCCAAAACCGTCAAGTGTCCCGGTTTGTTTACTTTGAGTGGCCCGGGCGCGTGCGCTTCATAGCACTTGCGGCGCGACACGCTCCCAGCTTTTCTGGCTGGTGTTTAGACACTCGGTCCAGTAAATATAATGTTACCCAGCCAGGCTGGTTCGACATCATCTGGAAACGGGTCAGCATCAAGCAGGGGCACCGCGGGACACGGTTCGGGGGTTGTCGGCAGCGGGATCCGTCCCGTTTTAGTCCTAGCAGGGCAAGCTTTACCGGGGGGCAGCGAGAGCTCCGGTGCTGCGGGGCGGCAGGGCGAGAGGGACGCTATCGGGATGCTGGGGGCAAATGGTCCAGGGGCTCCGAGAGGCGCCAGACCGGGCAACGGCACCGGGTTGAACCCCTTGCAGACTGCAGTTCAAGGAAGCATGATGGGGTTTAACGCGGGAGTCGTGCTGCCCCATGGAGCCCGGTTCGACTCGGAGCGGGAGGGAGCTCCGCTGTGCAGCGGCTCGGAAAATGACTCTGACTCCGGAGATGACGATGACCCGGTGGGTTCACTCGGGGACAGCAGGAGAGGGGTGAAGCGCGAGAGGGGGGAGATGGAGGCGTCTGTGACCGGGCAGGAGGTGGGAGTACCTCCCGGGGGTTACGGCATGGTGTCCGGGGGAGTCGCCGGGGCCAAGCCGGGGAAGAAGACACGTGGGCGCGTGAAGATAAAGATGGAGTTTATTGACAACAAGTTGAGACGGTACACAACTTTCAGCAAGAGGAAGACTGGCATTATGAAAAAGGTGAGTCAGAGCGCGTCTCTGCAGCTCATTCAGCACCACAAGTGTTTGATTTGAGTTTCCTCTGTAGATTAGCAGATATTTTTTGGACACTTTGTACTTAATGCGCTCAGAGTTAACATAAAACCCAAAGCGCCACTGGGAGGAAATGCATTGATGCCAAACAGAGAATATAACGGAGCAGGAGAACATATTGTGGCACAAAGTGACTCAGTAGATGTGAGGAAGTCAGAACATTCATGACAGGCAATGGGCTGTAAATAGAATCGAGCAAATGACACTTCTATTTATGACCACACTCACCCCCAACTATCACATCACACACACACACACACACACACTGATTCCCAAATAAACTGACGCGCTCATTCATGCGCACGCACCTTCATCCGCTTATTGACAGGTCTACAACCACTGCAAGAAGCAGCCATCAGTGCACAGGCTGTTCCCTCTTCTTGCCTGCTGGACAGGAGACAGCCATGTGGCAGTAGCAGCAGTGGCCTGTATGTGCCAACAGCTGACTAAACCCTGGGGAAAGGATCCCAAAGAGCTCTCAAACAGAAGCTGGGGCTGTCTGTGCATGCATTATGGCGCTATTCACTCTGTCACAAGTGCCCGCTGATAACTTCAGTTTTGTCAGCTGAGTCTGGCTCATAAGCAGGTGGCATGAAAGATGGGAATAATTGCTCCATGAGAGTAGTAATTGAGTTTAATGCTGTCAGATGCAGAAATATAAACGTAGAGCACACCTACACACATGCTGCCCTTCAGTAAAGCGTTACTATTAAGGATGGGCGTTCGATTAAATGGTCTTAATCGATTATACAGAGAATTAACGATTATCGATTAGTCAATAAGATTTCTACACTAAAATTCAATATTTATAGCCTATATTTAAAGAAGAATTTAGCTTTTTTTTTAAAACCTAGGGTCTGTTGTCATCTTTCCTTTCATACATGTGAGTGATAGAGAAATGAGCGTTCAAGATGCTCCAGTATTTAGCCGGGCAGGCAGCTAGCAGCACAGCCAATGGTAGGTATTGGGCAACTGCTCCTGTGTAAGTTTGCCCTAAAAACGTGCTTTTTTCCACACTGAAGTGCTCTGATAGTCTCAATCAAGTGTCCAACAATGTACTTAGAGAGGAGAAAAGAACGAAAGTATCTGTATTAGCTTGTGATTGATATGTTTTGGTGTCAGGTAGTGGAATCTCCTACCGAAGTTTTGATTTAAGTTATCGCACAATTTCGGTTTCGTTCATTTATCCTCTCTAGTACGATGTCAGACACTCGTTGAGACAGACTATCAGAGCACTTCAGTTTGGAACAAAAAGCAAGTTTTTAGGGCGAACTAACGCCCGATACTTATCTTTAGCTGTGCTGCTAGCTGCCTGCCTGGCTAAACACTGGAGCGATCTTGAACTTTCCTTTCTCCATCACTCACATGTATGAAAGGAAAGATGAAAACAGACCCCAGGTTTAAAAAAAAAAAAGCTAAAATCTAATTTTGAATTAAGAGAAAGTAGAGAGAACCCTGGTGTTTTTCCTTATTTACATATTCATTACAAGATGAACAACTTTTATAGCAGCTAAGTGGGATTCATTCACTGGTTACACTGGAAAATATGTACTAACATACAACTTCAGCACCAGTTTAAAGATGAATTTGATTAATGTCTCAAAGATAATGTAATCGATTAAAACCGTAACGATTGATTAATTATGCCCATCTCTAGTTACTATGTCTTATTTGGCAGTAGTAAAGTTGATGTTTAGGAAATGAGGTCACCTGTTAACCAACAGCAAGGCAGTTATTGGAGTACAGTGGACCAGGTCGCTTTTTCATTATAACTTCAAACAAACATGAGATTTATTGTAGTAGAATCACCAGTTGTGCCTGTGTGCCTGCATGGTTTACTCGGCTGTGTTTCTCCTTCTTCTTCTTTATGTATTGCAGACTGTTGTCGTGGAAACTGAGGTGTCTTTATGTAGGCTCTTGGCAACATGAACAGTATTTGACACAATGTGGGGATGTAGATTTTTTGAAAATGTTGCCCACACTATGCCAGCCATCACAGAAAATTGACAAGTGGGTGGAGTGGGAAGATTTCATAGTAGTTGGGTCTCAAACTGGGATGAAGCCGACTTCATGCTGATGGATGCTGCGAGGGAAGCACAGGCCTGTTCGTTCTCTTCTGCACTTTAAATCACATGACTTGCACCATTACAGTACCTAAAATTCGGTGTAATTTTGCTACATAATGGAAAAAACACCCACACCAACAGGGTGTATGGGGACTTTCTATGAATATCCCCTCAGGTGTAGTGTCACTGGTGAGGTTAGACAGCAGTCCCACAAGGTTTAGATATTTCCCTGCTCCAACACACCTGACTGAAATGAATGAGTCACTGTGCAGTAGTGCTGGCCGATATGGCAAAAATTATTATCACGATAATTTTCCCCACATTGATCGATATCGCTATTTATCACGATACAATTCAATTGTTCTGTCGCCTGGGAAAAAATAAAGATTACATATTTGAACTTAGGATATTGTTTATTGACAAAACTATAAAGTATAAACTTTAGATTCTCTAATGTAAAAATATTATAGTAATGATATTGTATAGGGTTAAGAACAATACTGTAAACATGCAAGCAAATGTTTGTAGAGGTGGACAATAACTCATAACACAAAGCAAAAAAACTGGTCACAATTAAGGTCCTGAGACATTTTCTAATAAAAGTGAAGAAAAACGATTTTGTACAACAGACTTTTATAAAATCTCTTAATGTTGGAGGTAGAACTTTAGTGGATAAGATGCACATTCACCAGTCTATGCTATTTTGTACTAGTGCACATCAATTTTTTTACATTACCCCTCAAAGACTCATAATTTTTTTTTAACATCAGTCCAAGAAGATGAGAAAAATTAATAATGAATAAATAATACGACACAGCATTGGTTATATCTCTGCTTCTGTCAGACTGCTTCTCATGCAGGATTATGGCAGAGAGGAGGACACAGCTGATTGTAGCGGCGGTGCTACGCTAACGCTGCCCGTTGCAGCACAAGCGCTAGGTTGTTGAGCAAAACGTGTTGGCTCACTGTGGTTTGGCACGGCTTTTCATGCTCTCAATGTTGTCGCTTTGGTGCCACTTTTCAAGCGTTGAAAAAAAGTTTGCTGTATAACACGGCATATCGAGTTAAAAATTATCGTTATCGACTCATCTTTTATCGCAATGATGTTTCGTCATCGTACTATTGCCCAGACCATCTGTGCAGCACTTGGCCTTTTGGAGCAGTTTGATCTGAATCAGGTTTATTCGAGCAGCAAAGCATCTAAAACGTGCAGGACTGCAAACAAATTTCATTATTCAACCAATACCAAGTATATCCAGGGCGGGTAGCGGCAATATTGATATAGATATTTGAAATTTCACCATCATTTAACCATGCCTTGTTTTATTCATCATAATTATAATAATGAAATGCAGTAAACGTTTTGTCAAAGTATTTTTTTATCAACAAATTGAATGGCTGATGCGAGAAATTAAATTCACAGCATTTTTGTTTGTAAAGAATATAAAATGACAACGATGTAAGGCAAGGCCAGTTTATTTGTATAGCACATTTCCTGTACATGACAATTCAAGGTGCTTTACATACAAACATTAGAAACATTACAGCAAGGTGCTGAAAACAATAAAAATAATTAAAAACAAAAGTAAAATCATAAAATAAGAAAATTAAAGAATTGTACAAAGAGTGGAAAAATTTTAATTATTCCTATTTATATCCATCATGATTGTTGGAGAAAAATAGTCAACAATACAAATTCCTTTTAAAAAAAAAAAGGGGGGGAAACCTGCTATTCATATCTTTTTGCCTCCGAAGTCCTCTACAGGAAAAGTATCCATCTCATCACTGCTGGGCAGTACCGATACTAGTCTTGGTATCAATATTGTGGATTTTTGTATCAATCTTCCCAGCAGGACCAAGTTTCCACCCCGCTGCTTTAAGACTTGGTTTTAGCAACTGAAAAGCCCAGAGGACTAGCCTGGCTATCGGGACTATATTGCTGAGAGCATATAGTCTGGCCAAGACTAATAGCCAAACTGTTTCTCAGAAGGGACGGTTGACCCGTCTCCTTCAAATGTCGCTGTTTGTGATTGGTCGAAGCTTAAATCAATCAAAGCTTAAACCAATCACAGCACTCTTTTCTCTGACGTGTGTGTAGCCAGAGGGGCTAACGGACTCTTACCAAAGCCGGTCGGGAGCAAGGCGAAAACGTCTTTCCCTCCAACAAATGTCTCCAGGGCTACTTGTTGCTCACATGTCACGGAGAACTTTCTGTTTAATGTGCTGAAAACAGAATCTCCCGCTGTGTCAAATGCTGCCGCTGCTCCATGTTAGCAAGGTTGATGGTGTTGCTTCCTGTCGCATCACTGCGTTGAGCCCGCCTCTTTGGATAAGCTCAAAAATGATTGGATGTCCCACTTTCCCAAGTGGAAATCCCACTTTTTTGGGATTGAATTTTGGATTTTGGGGTTCAATAGGCGTCTTGGCCAGAATATATGCTCGCAGCAATATAGTCGTGATAGCCAGGCTAGCAGAGGACTAGCTTAAATATGGAAATCTAAAAAGTTGGGTTTGCTTTCAAGCTGCACTTAACTCAAGGACGAGGTTTTTCCCAAAATGACCAGCGGCCATGAGGAAGGAAGAAAAGCGGGCTTGTTGATTGGCCAGGGCTGAATGGAGCAAGAATACATTTATTCAGTGTTGCGGTTTATCTTTTTATTTTGGAGTAAAAGTTTAATGCGGTTTTCACGAGAATCTGTCCAGTGTGAACAGCAGACGAGGCAATGAGATAAGTGGCATGTTGTGGTACATTGTGTCATGCATTACTTCCTCTCTCTGATCCGCTGCAAGGTCTTCAAGCGGTCCAGGGTTTGCTGCTTTGGTCGGATTCAGAGTCCAAATGTTCATGCTGCTCCAAATGAGGTGGACCATGGTTTGTTTAAAGTGGAACCAAATTGTGTCAGTGTGAATTCAGTCTAAAACTGGGCTAGAACTGGGTTGTGGTTTGGTTATGTATTGTGTAAACAGACAGTTTGTAGGTATTGAAACCAGATGTTTGTGTGCCTTTTGCATGTACAGAAAGGCCTTTTCCCCTTTGCTCAAACATCTCTCAGACTCAGACTTTGACTTTGTGCTGCAGGATAAGAACAGGTATAAGTAATAATATCAATTATGGCTCCTTTCCATTTAGGTGCGGCAGGAAGCTGCAGAAAAGCCAACAGCTTGCGTGATACTGCGGCTCTAAAACTGGCTCAATTAGCTGGAATATAGCCATTATTTATTGTTATTGTTTACACATGTTTTTTTTCTGCTATCCGTTCTTTAAACCATCATTCATTCTGTCATTCATTTATTGACCCAAAATATGAATATGGGGTCAGTTTAGAGGAAAGAATAGATTTTGTGTTGAAGCGTATTGGAAATTATGCTAAAGCCAGTGTGGCACTTATTAGAAGACAAGCAGTTTGAAAATGGTGTATTAGAGTTAAGAAACTTCCAGTAATATGTTTATTGTTCGATAGCTGTAAAGATGGGTTATTGCAATTAAATATGTCCTGCATATGTTTTTGTGTTTTTTTTGGTGGCCAATTCATCTTGTTCCATTTTTTTTCAGCAATAATAAAAAGCCTTGTAAAAGCAGAACTGTTCTGGTTTTTTCTTTCTTTTTAGAAAATTTTTACAAATTAGTTTGTTTTTTTTAACAAAAGTAGGTTATTAAAATGGTTGCAGCAAATTTCTTTCAACCAAATGGCAATATTTGGTTGTTATAACCATCAGTCCTTGAAAAGTGGTTAAATAGAGTTGTAAAGCCAAAACCTTTGAACTATAGCAGAAGGTTTGGATTTGGGTAATTGTAGGAAATGTATTACAGAACCCACCTTATGCTGATCAACTTGTTTGTAAGTTTATTTCTGTTGTAAAAAAGCAGATTTTTTTGTTTCACATTAAACCTGTGCTATTTGTTTTCATATATTATACTGTTGCTGTGAGATTATTTCTTCTTAAAATGGCCCCTTTTAGACAAGCATGCCTGCTTTGATCGGTCGGCTGAATTGTGATGTTATTTCTGACATCAACAGTGTTTTTCTACCATTTTCAGCCTGGCTTTAGGCTTGCTAAACTCTTTGCAGTTTTCTTTGTAAAACCGAAGTGTTACTGAAAAAAAAGTCACCACAACACTGCAGGGATACAGCGGCTACACAGTTCTGAGTTGTTTGTAAAGTTTTCAGGAGTTGTACCTGCTGGGGTTGTGGTGGATTGGACAAACTTCTGCAAAAATACACATTCTCACACTCCTTCCTTCAGTTCTTCCTGTTTTTTTCCGCTTCTCTCAATGCAACACTCTTGCAGCACACTCCAGGTTACGAAAATTGGGACATGCACAGCGAACAGAAATGACACCGAAGCGCTCGGTGCAACACCTACAATGTTGTGAATTTTAACACGCATTGCTGTTTTCAGCGAGATCGACAGTCGTAAACCAAACATGAGACTGTATGAAGTGTGTTCAATTAGCCACTAGACAGCATTTAAGCAAGTATATTTCACCATGATGTCACTGTGTAAATTACACAAAGCGTATCTCGAAATTCATGAACTGTCGTCTGTACATTAAAAGTAATGTAAGTGCAGGATTTATCATTCTAGCAGCAGATGACCTGGACTGAAAAATGCATGTTCCCTAACTGGGGTTGGCCGATATATCGCAAATTTACTGATACTGAGATTTACAATTACTGGTATCATTTTGGTCCATATCGATAAATTTGATATTTCAATTAAAGGAAAACCCAATGAAGCTGCCCAGTAAATGATCGATGGTCCCAGTATTTACTAATTCATGTCAAATATTTTACAAAAACTCTGATTCCCAGCATGTGCAAGACCAAGAGTGGCACAGTGACCCGTACATCAGTCTGATATTACATTGATAGCTAGTAGAAATTGTGCACCATAATGCTGGTATCGTCCATTTACCGTTATCAAGTTGAACTTGTCAATATATTGTGATATTATTTTGAGGCCACATCGCCCAGCCCTATAATTTAACATGCACAGATTGCAGGCTGTAATACAAGATTAGCCATATAATTATTTGTTCATAAATTGCAATGAAGGCCATATGATGTTTGTTTTTATTATTTATTTTATTTCTTTACCACATTTGATCAGGCACTGTGCAGGGGCAGCTGCTGCAGTTAGACCATCGGCACACCTGCAGCACACCTGCAGCAGTTAATATTTTATGTGGAAATTGGCAGGGCCTGGAAACTTGTTGGAGCTTTGTGTCGGCCACGTTTCTCCTGCTATGCAGTACGTTCATTTGGGCAAATTAGTCCTTCTCTGTTCTGGATGTGGGCCAGACATGAGCCTGTGTTGTAGATCCAGCGGGTATGCAGCAGCAAATAAGAAAAAATGATGTCATTGATGGAGAATGAGTGGAGGTTGTTGTTTAATGTTTCTGTAAGGCTGCATTAGCACTCAGAGGAAAAACGGTATAATCAGCTAAACTCCTGTTTCATCCCTAAAAAAAACTCAACATGTTAAAGTTCTTACAGCTTCAGTAAAAGACAGCTGTGTGGCAGTGAGTCATGGTAATAAATGGGGATCTTAATGGTGTTTCTAACTTGTCCCCGGATAGTGAGAATTGGACAAAATGCTGGTGCAGAAGACTTGGACAAATTTATGGCTTTATTACTCCTCCAGTAAAATCCTTTAATTTGAATGTGATTCATCTCCTGCTGGCTGCGTGTGCAGAGCGCCGCTGCAGCTCACAATGGCACATCTGTCAGCAGGCTGGGGCCATATTGCATGTGCCAAGGTGTTGGTAATGGCACTCTGCCTTCACGGGACCAGAAACATCCTCCACATAACTGATGACTCATTTAGATCAAAAGGCTTTCTCAGGAGTTCAATCCGAGTGCAGCATCGGGATGTTTAGTCGTGTGTGTGTGTGTGTGCTCTGGATGGAGTTGGATTTCAGTGGCTTTTTTTCACGCTGGGGAGGTTGAGTGTGAGCATCTGCAAGCTGTGTAATGAATGACAAGGCAGCAGAATCTGACGGAGGTCTCGTGTTGTACAGCGCTGTTAAATGATTCCTCAGATCCTCCGTCATCCGAGGAACTAATATTCCACCCCTCCGCTCGCTGCAAGCCCTCCGCCATCTCTTTGCTATGTCACACCTGCTATTCTGGGAGCCTTATCTTCTGTTATTTTGGTCTCATTTGTGGAATACGTCACAAATCACCACAAAAGCATTCACAGCTTGTCGTGTTTGACTCTTTTTTTTCCCCGCAGTTTGATGTTTGGAATCTCCCAAACCTGAATCTAGTTGAGCATATATCCTAATTTCTTCTTCTTATGCGTCTCTTGGCAGGCCTACGAGCTCTCCACCCTGACTGGAACCCAGGTCCTGCTGCTAGTGGCCAGCGAAACGGGCCACGTCTACACTTTTGCCACTCGTAAACTCCAGCCCATGATCACCAGCGAAACGGGCAAAGCCCTGATTCAAACATGCCTCAACTCGCCCGACTCGCCGCCCCGCTCCGACCCCTCCATGGACCAGCGCATGAGTGCCACGGGCTTCGAGGAGACGGACCTCACCTACCAGGTGTCTGAGTCGGAGAGCATGGGCGACACCAAGGTGAGAACAAGTTGTACAAAACAGAAGATGGGATTGATTGCTGTTAATTCACTGCGCCTCCTTTGTGATCAGCAACAATGGCAGCGAGGCTCTTGTCTTGGTGACTCACCCTTTCTGCTCTCTAATGCAGACATGAATTGCAGAGTGAGTCTGGAGAGGGGGGGGGTGAAGAGGACTGATAGGTTACTGATGAATATAACGGGAAATCTCTCCAGAAAAGGCCAACGTGCAAGAAGAGCCGATGGATCAAACCCGCGAGCAGCTGAGGGGGGGGGGGGGGGGAGAAAAAAATCCTTTTGTAAACACAGTTTGCCGCTTTTGCTTGTTTCATGCAGGGTTCCTGCTCTGAGCTGCTCGTTGGGTTTTCAAACAGTTTTTAATGAAACCAAAAAGTCTGCCGAGCCTCTTGAGAAAAGACTCAAGCGAGAAGCAGATAAGATGTGGGGAGCCGGCTAGATTTTACCTTTGTGACCTCTTACCCGGGGAAACCTGACAGCACTCCTAAAGATAAATCTCTGCAGGCCTGGCCTTTGTTAGGATGGGAAACATGCCGTCTGTTACACGCAGGACTTCAGCTGTTTATGTTGGATTTTGGGATGTAGCTGTCTGATGCTCACGGATAACACCGCAGGATTCCTGAAACAGAAGCTGCAACATCCTCAAATATTACAATTTTACACTCAAAACTTGAATCTTTTATGATTATGAATCACGTGTCGTGTTATTTCCCACCACAGTGTTGTATCTAAAAGTTAAGGAAATCACCAAAGGCATCGGCAGACACACCTTGGTGCAGCCGTGTGCTGGAAGCTGAGATTCCCTCCACTGTTTTCACAGCTTAGACACACTCCTTTGAAGACGGACACGTTTGCCCGCTCGCTGTTTTCACAGCCGCTAACTAACTAGCAGCACACCCCGACAAGGCTGGGAGATCGACCTTTTGCATGCGGGACCCCTCTCATGCCCGCTCCTCTCATTGATAAAAATTAGATTCTGCCTCTGTGGCCATATATGGTATGGTTTCCCTGCCTGCACCAGTGGCTGAGGCCCCTCACATTCCTTATAAGCTGCAGCTGTCTTTGGAGTCCTGTGATTTCACCCCCCCCCCCTCCCCCACCCCCCGCCTCTCATTTAGTGATATGGAGGGGAGGCATGGATGCAGATATGAGC
>JAVQJG010107106.1:0-10825 GCA_036024015.1 Craterocephalus amniculus | reverse complement strand
AATTATGAAAGTTAAACCCCTTAGCGAAGAAAAAGCGTCACACAAAAGCTAAAAAAAAAATAGCCGCTATCGCTAACTAAGCTAGCCGGACGTGAAATCGGGTATAGTCCCTTTAATGTCAGGGGTATCAAAGACATAACCAAAAGGAAAGCTCTTTTTCTGTTGTGTAGAAATTCCAATGCTGACCTCATACTACTACAGGAAACACATTCCAGTGCACTTGATACAAAATTTTGGAGTTCTCAATGGGGTAACACAATCTACTTTAGCCATGGGACAAACCATTCTGCTGGGGTTTCAACTCTTCTACATAAATTTAAAGGTGACATTCTAGAAACAATCTCCTCCTCGGATGGCCACTGGATAAGTACTATAATTAAACAAGAAAATACCATTTTCATTGTCTGTAATGTGTATGGCTTTAATTCTCCTTCCCTCAACAAAATTCTATTTAACTTATAACAGAAAAACTAAAGAATCTGCAGAATAAGTACCTAGATTCCTATTTGATCTTATGCGGTGATCTAAATGTATGTCCTGACAATATGGTTGACAGATGTCCTCCTAGACCAAACTCACCGTCACTCAGTCAAAATCAGATTCTGGAGCTTTGCACTAACTTATCTCTCACAGATGCTTGGCGTTTTTTGCATCCAGACACCGTTGATTTTACATGGTGCAATAGAAATTTATCTCTAAAATCCCGAATTGATCTTTTTCTAATTTCTTCTTCGGCTCTTCAGTGGATTAAAGATGTAGACCATTTATATGCCCCCTTAACCGATCATAAGCAAATTACCCTAAAACTAGGCACTTTTCCAAACAGCTGTAACCTGAGAGGATACTGGAAGTTTAACAACTCTCTCCTTATGGATATCCAATTTACTGAGTCTGTTAAAAAATTGGCAGCTGACCTACTCAACAATAGTGTAAACAATGACTCTATAAATGCTTGGGAATACTTTAAATATAAAATTAGACTGGAAGCTATTAGAAGAAGCAAACAAATTCAGATGGAAAAGAAACAAGAAGAAACTGAACTACTGAATAAACTTAATTCCCTCTTATCCAAAACCAGTCTCTCCCCTGGAGAAGGATTAGAATTAAAAACTTCCCAGATACGACTGGACGAAATGTACTTGGATCTTGCTAAAGGTGCCTTCATAAGGTCCCGGGCCAAATGGCTTGAAGAGGGAGAGAAGAACACAAGCTATTTTTTTGCCCTGGAAAAAAGAAACTTCAAAAGGAAAGCTCTAACCTCTTTAAACATCAATGGAACTACTTCCACAGATGTAAAGCAAATTTCAAACTTTGTATCAGATTTTTATAGCAATCTTTATAAATCTAGTTTTGACTCCAAAAAATGCTCAGATTTTATCAAAAGAATTAGCATATCTATCCCAACAATACATGACAATTTTAAAACCTCCTGTGATGTAAATTTGTCTGCCACTGTGCTAAAACAAGCCCTCACCTCAATGAAAAAAGGCAAATCTCCTAGCATTGACGGTTTTTCTATTGAATTGTATGTACATTTCTGGGACATTCTCAATGAACCTCTTTTACGCATGTACAATAAATGCATCAGCTGTGGGGAAATGATTCCCACGATGAAACAGGGCATTATCTCTCTCATTCCCAAACCCGAAAAAGACCCACTTTTCATCGATAACTGGCGACCTATCTCCCTTCTAACTATTGATTATAAACTGCTAGCTTCAGTATTTGCAAATAGACTTAAAAAGGGCCTGGACAAGATCATATCAGAAACTCAGAATGGTTTAATGAAGAATAGGCACATTAGTTGTAACATAAGACTTATTCTAGATCTTCTCGATTATGCTGATAACGTTGACCCAGAAGGCCTTATCTTGTTTTTAGACTTCTACAAAGCCTTCGACACCATCGAACACCAATTCCTCTTCCTCACTTTAAAAGCTTTTGGCTTTAGCTCTACCTTTATTAATGTGATCAAAATGTTTTACAACAATATTAACAGCTCAATTATAATCAATCTAGAATCTTCAAAAAGATTTTCTATCAATAGAGGTGTCAGGCAGGGCTGCCCTATTTCCCCATTTTTGTTCATTTTAGATGCTGAATTATTCGCAATTTCCATCATGAAAGATGAATCCTTCGATGGTATTTCAATTTTCAATCGAAAAGTTAAAATTTCCCAGCTAGCTGATGACACAGCTCTTTTTGTTAAAAATAAAGACCAACTTACCCACTCTATTAACTTAGTGATTTTGTTTTCTGATGCATTGGGTTTGACGCTAAATACCTCTAAATGCGAAATTCTACCTCTACACAACTGTTCTAACCTCTCTCTTTATAACATCCCTGTCAAAGACTCAGTGAAATATCTTGGCATTAATATAACCAAAAACCCAAACGCTAGACAGCACTCAAACTATTCAAATAGACTGAACAAAACTAAAACAATTCTTAATCTCTGGAGTCAAAGGGATTTATCAATATTAGGCAGAGTCTTGTTATCTAAAGCTGAGGGTTTGTCCCGCTTAGTTTATCCAACCTTATCTTTACATATAAATGACTATTTAATGGCTGAAATAAATAAAATTTTCCTGAACTTTATTTGGGAAAAAAAAACGCACAAGCTTAAAAAAAATATACTTTCCAACTCCAGAGCTGAGGGAGGACTTGAAGTCCTAGATTTTACAGACACTGTTTATACTTTCAGAATTAATTGGCTGAAAAGATGTCGTATCAATCCTGAATCCCTATGGTTTTTCATCCCAAATCAAATATTTAATCAAATTGGTGGTCTTTCTTTTCTTCTATCCTGCAACTTCACCCCAGGCAAACTATCAAGTAAACTTTCTAAATTCCATCAACAGTGTCTTCTTTCATAGAAACTAGCCTTTGTCCACAATTTCTCCCCTCACAAATCTCTTCTTTGGAACAACTGCAATATTCTCTCCAGAAATAAATCATTATTTTTTCCCACCTGGTTCCACAGGGGCTTAACACATGTGATACAACTTTTTAAAAAACTTTTACTCCTACGAAGAATTCTTATCGGAATACAATTTCGCTGTTCCATACAAAGAATTTAGCCTTGTTATGCGTGCAGTTCCTAAGGAATTATCCCAGCTTTTGAAAAGTCACCTCAGTTATGCTTTTATGACACTGAATCAACATTCTTGAACTCTGGATGGAATGAAAATAACTGACCCAAAATGCAACAACCAATACATAAGAAAAATCCTCCAGAGGAGAAATAAGATCTCATCAAAAGCCAAATTTATCTGGAGAGAATTAATTGAAAATATTGACTGGAAAAAGGCCTGGCTTCTTCCTTTCAAATACTGTATATCCAACAAAGTGAAAGACACACATTTTAAAATTCTCCATAGAAAATACCCGGTTAAAACATTTGTTGCCAAATTTACTGAAATTGATGTTCTGTGTACTTTCTGTAAACAACACCCTGAAACAATCTCTCATCTTTTTTTTTGACTGTGAGATCTCCAGCAAATTCTGAGCAGATATTAAGTCACACTTTTCCATCACAAACACATATAGCTCTACTCTGACTCTTAAAGATATCATTTGCTACTTTGAATCTCCACAAGAAAATAAATTTCAATATGTCTTTAACTGCATACTACTATATTTAAAGTTCTACATCCATAAACAGAAATTTGCTGGATCATTTCCCAGATTTCAATCCTTTCTGCCAGAATGGAACTCCTTTATGAAATGTCTGTGTTCACTCAAAAATGAAAAAAGCAACAAATTCATCACCATTTACAAAAACCTTTTTCCTGGAATCAACTGACCAATACACCCCTCAATGTTTATTTATTTATTTATTTATTTTATTATTATTTATTTTTATTTTTTTCTTTTTTTTTTTTTTTCTTTATATATATATGTTTCTCATTGTTTTATCGATTGAATTGATTATCTATATTCACAATTTAACTGCCTTACTCACATAATGTTCAATATGAAATTTCTGTATTTCCTCATCTGTATTATTTTCTCATTACATGTATAATGCTGAATCTCAATAAAGAATATTAAAAAAAAATAAAATAAATTTTTTTTTTAAAAAAACGACCGGAATAAGGGTTTACATTGTAGAAAATGAGAGAGGAATTAACTAATTCGGAATTAAGAGACGAATAAACCAGCCACTTTAGTCGGAATTAAGTTTAATTACGAATTAAATTTGCATAAGGAATTAAGTGTTTATATGGTCTGTTTAAAGCAGAATTAACGTTAATTCGGATTTAAAGAGGAATTAAAAGTCCCATGTAAACGTGGCCAGTTTGAATAATCAGTGACATCCAACGGTCAGACTGCAGATTTACAACGACTTTACCCTCTCCCCCCACCTCGCCCCACCGCCTCTCGCCTTCCAAGAATACGGTAGCTGTCAGGGGATACAATGGATTCTGCAACGTCTGCATCACTTTCCTTCTAAAGTGACAAGGTTTGTTTATATACAGTACACAGAGGTGCACATAAGTGGTCCACCAGAGCTGCTAACCTGCAACTTTTAAGTCAGATTCAGTTTACATTACAGCTCGAATATGGCTTGCATCAGGATCCGTTGTAAACACTCACCGGCCCAAATGTGGCCAGAATGTGAGTGACATGTTCAGTTCCTGGAAGTTCCCGTCTGTCCCACTGAACTTGAAAGCACCACGGCTGGGCCTCCTCTCTGCCTCCTGCCCCCCATCAGGAATATCAGCGCTGCCACTTTGTTGTTCCAGTGTTAGATGTGCTAACTATTATGGGATGTTGTTGCATTTATTTATTGTTATTTATTATTGATGTAAATATAAACTTATTTTATTATTGATGTAAATATAAACTTATTTTGGCCGCAGACCCTCTTTTTGGATTTTTATTTTTAGTTATTTGGATCAGATGGAAAAGGGTTCAACGGAGAATCTTCTTGCAACTTCATGAACGTTATTTATATTTATACCGAGATTAAAAACAGCTGTTTAGAAGTTATAGCTGAGGCAGACCGGCTGCTGCAGCACCGGGCTGCTGCAGCACCGGGCTGCTGCTGCACCGGGCTGCTGCTGCTCATGGATCAGCTGCTGTGTAAAATCATTCCTGTCATTCCCGGATCAGAGATCCGAAGAGCAGATGTTTACTAGACCAACAGTATATTATTCCAGATATAATTTCCTTCAGTACACTCAATAAATAAATTTTTTTCAGAGACCTGCGCTGAAAGTTATAACTAACTGGGCGTCGGGTGGCATTTACATGAGAACACAGTTGCAGGCCTGAGAGATGAACCTGCAGACCAGATGGATCCGGCCGATCTGAACAATAAAACACGAGAATGATCTGATGAAGCTGTAAAGTGTTTTATTGTTGAAATCGGTCGGATCCACTTTGTTTTTTATCCACTGACGTCTTGACTGGATGCTCTGTCAGCCGTTTAACTTTAGAGAAGTGCAACGTGATGGAGCTTCTGGGCTTTAATAACGCTGCGCCACGTGCCTGATTTAATGTCCGGTTATGACCCAAAGTATAAATAATGAGACGTAAATTAACGCCGCATTTTAAACCGTAAATAGTGGGGCGTGTGGCTGCATTGATGCGAGTCACTGCATGAGCTCCAAAGCCTCGACCTGCGCGTGCGTCACCCCCACAGATGACGTCCAGTCAGATGCATATCAGATACGTGTCGCATGGCTGTTTAGACAGCGGCCGCATTTGAAAAGATCGGATACGTATCGGATTTGGATTACCTCCTGATGTGGCCCAAATCGGATATAAAAAAAACCAGATTTGAAGTGGTTTGGGGTGTTTACACAGGCAAGAAGAAATCTGATCTGTGTCACTTGAGAGCATAAAGATCGGATATAGTTGCTGTCTAAACAGGGCCTTGGATGCATTCCTTCTCCAACACAGCTGAATAAATGTGCCGTTAGCAGCCTGCAGAGCTGATTAGCTGCCCATGAGCTAATTCAGCCATATGATTCAGCTGCTTAGCATGGTGTTTATATAGAAAGTAACGGGTAATCATCCGACCTAAACCGGAGTAAAGTCGTCTGGGGGGTCCCTAAAACGTGCATTGCAAACAAGATTGTCCCCTTTTGGCTACTGCATTTCAAGATGGCGATACAAAATGGCAGCCTTGTATTAGGCACGCTGCCACATCTGTATTTATAAATAACTAATTCTAAGCAATGAGAATGTTTTTATTTTGATGCGATTGTGAATAGACTTTCGTAAAAAAAAAACTTATTTATGAAGGCAATCCTTTTTTTTAATTTGGATTTTTATTAATAAAAATCCAAATTAGTTACACACTGTACCTTAATAGAACCAACAAAGTCCACCAGTGCCTCTAAAAATGTAACTCAAACCATTATTACCAAGCAAGAAGCCCTATTTCAGCTCAGAAACCACACTCAACAACTCATCTCAGATGGACCGGAAGACAGTGAACACATGTTCCATGGTGTGATGGCTTGTAAAGTCCTGTCTTACCCAGCAGGTTGGGTTGGTATAAGATAGTTTCTAGTGTTCTGTATCTAACTTGTTGTTCTGAAACATTCTTTTTCTCAGCAGAAGCCATGACAGGTTCCCTTAGGATTGGTGAGGATGTTCTAAGGTATTTCTGAAAACCTGTCTGCATATCTTATAATTCACATGTCTTGAAAAGCTGTTTTTTTCTCTTTTACTGACCTCATGAAACTTTAGAATTTATTTATTTATTTTTTTGGGATTAAGCTTTATCTGCAGGATGAAAATCATTTGGTGGTAATTTAAAGTTCTTTGTATTTTCTAACATATAAATATGAATATAAGAGAGCAACAAGCTCATTCATCAAGCTGAATGTGGCTCCATGACAACAAGCTATTCAGGCAGCTATAAGTATACACATGGTGGCAAGAAGTGTGACTGCATGGAAACAGGTTGAAGTTATGTCTGAATATGTAAAAAGCCATCCTCTCTAAATAGGAGTGTTAAGGGGTGTTTATGCTGCAAGCTTGCAAAACTTACAATACCAATCTTGCTGCACTTACATGGTCATTTGGAATAATTTGTTATGCCAGCAGAGCTCTTCTTCATTCAGCTGGACACACTTTTTGGATTTCAGTCTGTTGCTAAATTAAACTTCCTTCTTCAGATTGTTCCCATCACACTGTTGTCTGATTGTGCTGCATCACTCATCCACACTGTCACATCAACCCCCTCCTGTCAAAGCCTGCCACCTGCAGAGGCCTGGGCTACTCCTGACTCCTTCACAATATGGCTGCCTGGTGCGCTGCACACACACCGACATCAATTAGAGAAAGGTTACCTTGCTCTGTTGCTGGCTGGTTGTCTTCCTGGCTCCAGAAGAGGCAGAGAGACAGAGCTTTCCCACAATCTAACACCTCCCGGCTCTCTCCTCTCCCACACCTCATGCACTCTATTTTCGCAATCTGGCCAATTTTTCAAAAGGTCACCTTTCCTCTGTTTGGCTCCTCTCAGATTCTTTTGAAACAATAAGCATAGAGATATAGAAGAGGAATAAGCATTTAACCATTTGGTTAAATTGGTTAAGGAATTTGTTTTCCAAAATGCAAGTCTCAGAGCAATGCCTTGGGTTCCACTGGTACTTTATAATTAGACATGGTGGTATTCGCTTCAATACTTCTCTGGCAAAGGGGTTGTGTTTATGCCAGTGGATATTTACTTGAGCAGTGGAGGTTAAAACCTTAAAGCCGTCTTCTTCTTTGTTCATCAGATTGCACCTTATGCTACCACCACGGGCAACTGGTAAACTGGCATCAAAGTAATAATTACAGCAAAGTATTTGTTGCAAGGTTGGAGGGAATGTTTGCTCATGCATACATTGGTGTTTTTTTTCTGATGCACAGGGTGTGTGTATTTATCTGTACGAGTGTGTTGGAGTGTGTGCCTATCAGTTCTGTTTTAAATGGGTTTTACACACTCTGGGAAGGGATGAAGAGCCTTTAACACCCACTACTGTACATGAAAACTTCTGTTCTGCTTGTGAAGTTCTGATAACTGAAAACATTATTCAGCACCATCTCACAGACTTCCGTAATGTACGGATCTCAGTGCATATATTCATTGCTTCAGAATTTATCTATTGTGATACTTGGCTTCGATTGTGTTCAGGTTTGTATTATGTATTTATGCCGATTGCTCTTGTTGTTCCTGTATCCTGTTCAACTGTGTTTCCTGTTTTGCTCGCTAGAGTTTGCCCCTTTGTGTATTTGGTTGGCTTACTTTCTCTACTTGTTTCCACACCTGGATTCCAGTTATTAATTGCCACACCTGCTCTCTCTGTGTAATGATCTCCCTCAGTATTCCATGTAGAGGGATTTAAGGAAAGTAGCCTAATTTCCTGACTTTGGCTCATCGAAATGAGAGATATGTTCAGTCATAGTGGCTTAAATGATTCCAAGCTTAGTAACCATGGTAACTTGAACTGTTTGACAGGAACAAAACTCCCAAAAGAGCATTCAGACTCACACTACTCATGTTTTAGGGGAACACAATGCCAAGAATTAATTTGTGAGACTGACACTGAAAGGTAACGTCACTGTAAGACTTCCTTTCACAAACGTCCTCATCTTTATTTCTAGAATGCGCCGCTAGGTGGCAGCAGATTGTAGTAGCTTGGTCTTAACTCTTGTGATTTTTGCAAAATAGCCGTCTTTTTTAAGACGTCAGCTGTCAATTTGGGTTTGTCCAAGAGGATTTTTCACGCTGGTCAGCTGCTGTCATGCACAGGATATTTTCTGCATATTTTTGCTCATTCAAGACTTATTATTGTGAGTCTCCATGGTAACAAGATTTGCTTACCACCACGACCAACTGATAAAACTCCCCAAATTCAAAATTATCAGTGAAACAACCCTTCAAATCCCAATGGAGTTGAAAAGAAAGGTGGAGATTTAAACTGTTTCTTCCAACTGTTGCGACGGGTAACGTGAGATCCCTAGCTAAAAAAACTGACGAGCTCCACATGCTAACTAGGTCTCAGAAAGAATACAGAGATCGCAGTATTATGTGCTTCACCGAGCACATAAATAGACTACAATATTGAATTTCCCTCTGGGATTAATAAAGTATTTTTCATATCATTTCATTTTCATTTCCAGGAAATCCACTTCCTGGAACCTTCCTGGACAAGCCCCAAGACTCCTCCCAATATCTCTCTTTGTGGCAGGTATTTCAATAGGCCACCTCTCTGCAGCTCTGTCCTCTGCAGGCAGGCCTGAGTAACCAGGTCACACATCACTACCTCTGCTTTACTCTGACAAAGACCAACCCATCCCCATGCTTCAAGGACAGTAGGCATAAGTCAGCAGAAGACCAACCCTGGTAAAATCTCAAGTGCTCAGCCTCCAGATCAGCTAGGAACAGCAGAACCTGGGATCTTCTCACCAAAGAAAGGATTCCCTCCATTAAGCAGTTTGGGTTAACCACCAGCTAATCTGTCCAGCAGAAGAAGCAAACAGCCTCCTCCAACACCCTTCTCAACATCACTAACATCCCAACTGGACAAAGTTACTGGATAAATAAAAAAGTGAAAAAATGAAAAAATACTTATTTATCCATGAGGGAAATTAAATATTTTAGAGCTCTCATTCTACAGGCTGCTGGAAGCAACAATCTTCAGTGAGAGGCTTGTTCAGGTCTAATACAAGAAGCTAGCTGTTCCATGTATGTTGTGCAGATCTTCTCTTTAACAGTGACATGTCCAGGATTTCTGGTTAACCAGCACTGAAATTCCACCTCCTTTCAGCTTCCCGCTGAGTTGTTTATTGCTGTCTGCACAGACCGTCTTGAAGCCGTCTAGAGACGCATTACAGTCTGGGATGATGTCTCGGTGAAGCACATGATGCTGCACTCTCTGCATTCTTTCTGAGACCTGGTTAGCACCTGGAGCTCATCCATATTGTTAGCTAGCAATCTCCCGTTACTCTTCACAACAGTTGGAAGAATGTTTTTAAACTGTCTCCACTGTTTTTATCTCTGCTGCATTCCAATCTTGCATTTGGAGAGCATTATCGGTTGAACCCGGTCAGGGGTGCAACTACCTACTTTCTGAAGGGTATGCAGACACATCACTGTGCGCCCCCCCCCCCTGAGAAAATAACCACATTTACAGTTGAGGTATTGCTCAAGTAAAACGTGTGTTGCATTTATACTGCTTTTAAAAGTACCATTTATCAAGAAAAGTTATACAAATAGATGTAATGGAGTAAATGTAACTGGAAATTGGGAATTTTAGGTTTTTATGACCTCACTTATTTAATTATTCCTACCTTGTCATTACTGGTTCCCTCAATTCAAGATGCCATCACCAAACTACCATCTTTCTGCCTGTGTTCTTCTCCACTAAGTGGTGATGTCAAACAAGCATTATTTAATGGTTTTGAATAAATTACACATCTTGCTAATGCAATTTTTCAATATTAAACATATTGAGGTATCATTTGGCATCAAGTGGTTGTTCCTACATTTCCACCCGTTGCCTTCTATTTCCTCTTATTCCCTTCTTTCTTTCACACCTGAATAACATGAGCTTTGTTTAAAAATGCAGTCTTGATTCATTCTGTTAAATATCCGATTGAAAACATTAATCAGCCTTAAAAAACGTAGGTATAAATAATGAAATGCTGTATGGTCCCACGTGGAAATAAAACATATTTCTATGCCTACATGTTTTAAGTTGCATATATCACAACCAAACCACAAACAAAAACCAATGAAATGTGAAACTTGTACGGTTTCAAAACTATAGCAGCTAAACCACATATAAAAACATGACATTTTAATTGTAAATTATAATAT
>JAVQJG010107104.1:0-14096 GCA_036024015.1 Craterocephalus amniculus | reverse complement strand
CACTGCTATCGCTATGACATATTTGATCAGTTCTTGTGGCAGGAAGTAGACCTTAGATCTGACTGAAAATCATCACCTCAGAAACATGGTTTTATTAAGTTTCATGTTCTCTGTGATTGTTTATTGGGTGCTGATGACATGGGCAGAATGGAAGGGATGTCTTAATTCGTCTCTTTTCATGAAATTTTGTGCATCGAAGCAAAATATTTCATGTAGGCTCATTCATGATGCTGATGCTTATGTTTGGTTCTTATAGAATCTCTGCCTGTGGAGCCAGACCCTCAGCCATCTGTCAGCACTGCTTTACCAACAGGTCAGTGTGCCAGTAAAACAAATGCAATAAGTTATTAAACAATTGAACTGATGTTTTTTGTAAGCAATCTGTGTAATGATCTGTAAAAATCATTTATATCATTTACAGAAAGTGCCACACTGAGCAAGCCAGTTCAGCCTACCAACATTCCAACAACTGAAGACCCTTTAGATCTCAATGAAACTGCTGGTCAGTTCACTAAACATCTCACATGAAATATCTGTTTGGATGTATTTGTCATCTAAAGACTATTATCTTTGCAAAGAAGCCAAAACATCATGAAAATAAGATAAAGGAAATACAGATGCACACATTTGTTAAGCTGCTGCTGCTGGTGAATAACACAGAACACCACTCTCTATTAGAAAAACAGAGAACCTGCCGGATTTAATGACAATTTCCAAAGACATTGTTTCATTATTTGAATGATTAATTACTCATCTCATCTCTGTACTGTCCTATGTTTCACTTTGTTTCTTTTGTGTCTGCAGTTCAACCAGATATGTTCTTTAGAGTTGATGCTACCCTAAATATGACCAGTGTGGCAAAACCAAAGGATGCAATTGAGAAATGGGTAAGTAACTAACACAAGCACACAGCAAATAAATATCTGCAAAAACTGGATTTTTTTTCCTTTTGTTGAAAAAGGTTAAATTACTGCTTGAAGTGAATACAACCATGACAGTACTGAACCTTGTTGCAACAGAGACTACCAACAGGTGCGTGCTCCCGTATGAATGAACCGCTGCACTGTTATCATCTTAGTTTTACTATTTGCCTTATAAGAAGTTTGTCTTGTTCAACTGTTAAATATAGGAACATGAAGAAAAATACTGGTTTAAGGGTGAGTGTGCAATACATTTTTGTGGCAAATCATATGAAAAGTTTTGTGTAAATGAAGTTTACGTCAAGGAAATTACAAAATAGCCCTGAAAAGGATGACATATTTAATACATTCATGTATTCACATCTCCTTGATTTCCTGTTTTTCAGACTTCTTACAGCCAACAAAAAGAGTAGGTGACCAGAAAACAAATCATGTATTTATATGTCTTTTCATTTGTCTCTATGTCATCTATTTCATCTATTCATGATTTGTTTTATAAAGTTGGCTGTCTTTTGAAAATATGAAGTTTTAAAAAAAAAATTAAGGAGTCTATGTAGTGTATTTTTATTTAATGAGTACTGAATATATTCTGTGAACAGATACTTCTGCAGCTTTCATGTTCAGACGAGAAGAGTGAACAATGCACCCGAAATCATACTTTTCATTCATCAAGCCCTACAATCAAAGTATGATAATGGGACTTTCATTATTCAAACTGGGGATGTAGCTGTCATTCTAATTGGTAAGCTTTGTTCTTGGTGTAAATACAAAAGAAAAACACAATTTGACCCATGCAACAAACCCCCAACCACTTTTTCCAGAGCCTCAAAACTGCCCGGAAGACACCATATCAACAATATATGGGATTTACACATGGGTGGAAACATTTCCTCAAGAAACCCAAATGATGGTATGCGAAAAGCCATCATCAGAGAGAGCATTCAGACTTTGGTAAGACAAGCAGTTATTTGTTGAACAGCAGGCACTTGACACTTTCATTCATGAATTAAAAGTAGACTACATTGACGAAACCTTCACAAAAATTGAGCCATGAGTGAGACAGCTCTAATATCATAATTTAGCCTACATTACAAACTGATGTAAAATCTGTTCTTTTAACACTGATGAAATCTTAGATTGTCTGGAGTTTTGTGGTTTATGGGCCAGATCTATCAAGATCCCTAATATGCATGTTTGCTCATGCAGTCTAAAATTTTGCACGAGGGGCTGGGCCACGGTTTGCAGGTGATTTACTAAGATCGCTTGTGCATGTTGGCAGGTACAAACGTGGTGGAAAAAAAACAATTCAAATGAGGGTTTTGCATATTTTGTGGTTTGCAAAACATGCAAAACATGTTTCCTTTGTAGAAAGGAAAGCACAAAATGAAACTGACCCGGTTAAGATGGAGATATAATTGGAAGAGAGGAATTGCAAAAATGTAAAATTATGTTACGAGTGTCTCCATTGACACTGCAGTGAGGCACCATACTCCATTTAACTTGTAAAATAATTAATCAAACAGAGAAGTTGAATCAGTTCTCTTTTTTCTTGTTCTTTGTCAGAACAGAATTTATGCATTGAAGTAGCGTGACAAAAAAAGTCCACTTTTAATTTTTTTTTAATTCGTTTTTATTTGTACCATTTTTCCTTTCACAAGCAATCCTCTTATACTGAACACTATTTCTGTAGCTCACACGAAAACTTCCTGGTTTTGCTGTTTTCCTGCAATAAGTAATATAAGTGGCGTATTTGAACTCGGACCAGTCAAGCAATAAAACTCATGAATGTGGACATTTCTGTGTATTAATGAGTTTATTGGGCTCTCAGAAACACTTGGTTGAAATAACAGTGAACAGTGCATTTGTCTTTTATCATTTTTCTCAGAAATTGGCAATGGTTAAGAAAACCAAGGAGAGACACAGATGCATATTTGTCATTTGTTCTCTGCTATTTTCAGCCAGTTAAACATTGAAAATGACATAACCATCTGGGCTGATCCCGATATGACAAACTGCAACATAACTACCTCCATATCAGACCTCAGCAATGTCACAGTCACTGCTGGTAAGATGGCTGATCATACTCATTTGTGTTGATTTCCACTGCTCCATATTTTCGCAACACGCCAGTCTAACACTTGTTGTTATGAATTTTAGATAATGCGGCTGAGGTGGTGGACATGATTCAGGAACTTGTAGATGTTCAGCTGAACACGAGTTCCCAGCTCTCTTCATCTGAGCTTGGAGTTGTGATGAAGAAGCTCCATGAGGTGGTTGACATAAGCATCATTAAACCTGATGTCGGAGCTCACATTGCCAGTATTGTTGCCAATATCCTGGTTTCTGAAACCGATGTGACTCCAGTGGCTAATGCGTAAGAAAATGGAGATGAGAGATGATGTGTTTGGGAATGTGTGAAAGATGTTACAGTGGGTACAGAAAGTATCTCAGAACTCTTTAAATTTTGTTTCATTGCAGCCATTTGATAAAATCAAAAAAGTTCATTTTATTTCTCCTAATTTAGCTACATTCAGCACCCCATCTTGACTGAAAAAAACAAGTGTAGAATTTTTTGTAAATTTATTAAAAAATAAAAATAACATGATCAGAAGTATTCAGGCGCTTTGCTCACTATTGAGTTGAAACACCCTTTTGAGGGACAGCAGCAACAAGTCTTCCTGGGAATGTTGCTGCAAGCTTTTCACATCTGGATTTGGGGAACCTCTGCCATTTTTCCTTATGGATCCTCCAGGTTCTGTCGGGTTGGGTGGTGAACATGGGGGGAACAGCTATTTTCAGGTCTCTACAAAGATGCTCAATTAGATTTAGGCCAGCTCTCCGGCTAGACCAGTCCAAAATGGTCAGAGTTGTCCCAAAGCCACTGCTTTATTTAAGCTGTGTGCTTATGATCATTCTCTTGTTGGAAGGTGAACCTTCTGCCCAGTCTGATGTTCTAGGCACTCTGGAAGAGGATTTCTTCCAGGATATTTCAGTTCTTGGCTCCATTCATCTTTCCTTCAGTTACAACCAGTCATCCTGTCCCTATAGCTGGAAAACACCCATAGCATGATGCTGCCACCACTGTGTTTCACTGTTTGGACTGGATTGGGCAGGTGATGGGCAGTACCTAGTCTTCTCCACACATTTCACATAGAATTAACACCAAAAAGTTAAGTTGTGGTCTCATCAGACCAGAGAACCTTATTTTCATAGTCTGGGAGTCCTTCATGTGTTTTTTGGCAAACTCTATGCAGGCTTTCATATATCTTGCCCTGAGTGGAGGCTTCCGTCGGGCTACTCCATAAATCCCTGATTGGTGGAGGCCTGCAGTGTTGGTTGACTTTGTGGAACATTCTACCATCGCCCTATTGCATCTCTGCAGCTCAGCCACAGTGATCTTTCGTTTCTTATTTACCTCTTCTTCCATGATTGCACAGTTTGGCTCGAAGGCAAGGTCTAGGGAGAGTTGGTCATCCCAAACTTCTTCCATTTAAGGATTATGGAAGCCAGTGTGCTCTTAGGAACCTTGTGCACTAGAATTTCTTGTGTAACCTTGGCCAGGTCTGTGCCTTGCCATAAGTCTGTTTCTGAGCTTCTTGGGCAGGTCCTTCAACCTCATGATTCCCATTGTTCTGACATGCACTTTGAGCTATAAGGGCTTATATAGACAGGTGTGTGCTAAGTGTTATAGTAAAAGATCTGAATACTTGTGAAGTTTCAGTTTTTCTTTTTTAATAAAATCTATAGAAATATTTTTACATTTATGCATTGTTGAGTGTTGAGTGTACAGTACATCAATGAGAAATAAAATGAACTTCTCGATGTTAGAAAATGGTTGCTATTAAAGAAAGAGTGAAAAAATGAAAGGGGTCTGAATAGTTTCTGTACCCACTGTATTTTTTGGGATTGTTAATCAATCTTATTTCCATCTTTAGTGTCCTTGATCTTGCGGATAGGATGGGAAATAATATGGAGTTCCAAAAGGAATCTGCAATCATAACAGCTCCTGCTCTGGCTCTTTCCATGATCGATGTGACTCCAGATCATTTCATTGGCCTCACCTTTGGTGTCTCTCTGTCATCTGCAATGAACCCTGAGGTGAGATGTTATTATTGCACAATAAAGAGGGCAATGCATTTATGACCTTTTCCTGTGAGATAATGTACAGTAACAGTCAAAACTATGGACACACCTATTCATTAACTCATGCAGACATGATACAACATATGCAGGCTTTAACCTCTCAAACTCACCAAGGGACAATTTAGTCTCTTAAAAATTCAGAGAAATGACAGTGAAAGTTGGTCATTTATAGTAAAAGCTGGAGGTTTTATTTCATGTTTTATTTTCTTCAAAGGCTAAAAACCAAAAAAGCTTCAAGGGGTAAGTTTAAGTGTTCCAGAAAACCCTTAGGTTTTAGAGACTTTTGCAAGCCTAAGGTCTGAAATAAATGTGTTGCTGAGTCCAAACTGTTGACATGAACATAAAAAGAAATGCCCCAGGTATTTTTGTTCAAGTCAGTCTATAAATTGTGTTCCATCTTACTTCTTTAGGACAGTTTCAGGTGCATCAATGCCCTCGAGCCACCAGAAAATTAAGGGACCTGTGTTAATAAGCAGACATCATTGCCTCAAGAAATTATATTCAACAAGAGCCTCATGAGTGAAACACAGTTTTCAGACTGAGGAGCAAAACTCAACTGAGATGGTTATGATGTGTAGAACCAAAATCCAGTGTTGATTTTTCTTTCTCAGGTCTTTCTCAACCAAAGCTTTGTGAATAACCCGCTCCCAGCGGCAAACACGTCTATCTCTTTGCCATCTGTTCTCAACAACTATTTCCCATCTGGAGGGAGAAACACAACACGAGTTCAGTTCCAGTTTTACGGAACACATGACCTTTTTCAGGTACCTTTTTTTTACTGATCTGTAGTAAACATTTGATGTTGCTCTCACTATCCTGTCTGTTTCCTTCTCTTTTTAGAAATTTACTAATTCATGTATCTGTAGTAAATCTTACCTGAGTGAAATTTTAAAGGGATTTTGGCTGTGAGACATTTAATAAGACCTGAGCAGCTGCTCTGGTTCTGCATCTTTAAATATAAGAAATAGAAGAAAATCTGTCCAGCTGAATAAACAAAAAAACAAACTAGATTTAACCCATTTCCTTCAAACATAAAATTAAAGAAAAAGACTTTGATCATTGTGTGGTTTTGCAGGGGCTTTTGTTTTGGCGAGGTGCATTTACTTCCTGCAGTTGCTAGGCAACATTTTTGCACGTCCATTTTTACAGGTCTACCAAACAAGAGATGTTGATTCTCTTTGTTTTTTCAGTCACCCTTGTTTCCTGATTTAATTCTTTCTGCAAAGCTTTTAAGCTTTACATTCATCCTATCTGAAATTATTAGCCATATTTTCAAAAATGTCACACTGTTCACTGAAAAAATTAACATTTGCATTATTTATTTTAATCATATATATCATCATCGTTTCAGGATCCCCTCATAACCGATACAACAAAGAACAATTGGACGATAAACTCCTATATAGTATCTGCTAGCATCAACAACAGTCACATCATCAACCTGGATGATCCGGTGGTGGTGACCCTCATGCATAAAAACCCCAAACAGGTGAGAAATGTTTGCAGTCATTTAACAAGATACAACCCAGCTTTTATGCTACTCTGCATTAACATCATTTACTCTCATCTATAGCCTGAAGACAGGGTGCAATGCATGTTTTGGGATTTCCAGAAGAACAGTGAGTCAATCTTTATTTGCCATCTTCCGTGTTGGATTTAGTTCATATACAGGTGCTACCCGGAAAATTAGAATATGCTGGAAAAGTTTCAGAAAATTTGCATTTTTCTTGGAATCAATAAAACATGGATTTTCAATTTAAAAATGTCAAGCCTCTGAGAGTAAACTCTTGGATCTGTGATTAGTACATAAAATGTAATGGTTTCACCTTTTATGTTGAATTGCCTGAATAAAACAACTTTTCCAGCATATTCTAATTTTCCGCATAGCACCTGTAGCTCAACTGAGCCTTTTTAGGAACCAGTTGGATACAGGTTAGAGTCTGTTGATGAGATGGTTTAATCACACATGTTGCGTGTGTGTCTGCGTCAGGTGGCCAGGGTGGTTGGAACAGCAGTGGCTGTGAAACCCGGGGTATTTCATCCTATCAGACCAGCTGTCTCTGTGATCACCTCACACACTTTGCTGTTCTCCTGGTGAGTCTCTGCTAATTAAAACAAGGCCTCACACACTAACATACTGCGTGCAATCTGCTCAGTTACTGAATTCTCACTTGTCTTTCTGCCAATAGCAGATGTTGATTTTACAGTCCCTTGTGTGTGTTTATTTCATTATATAGAGTAAGCGTTAACATCTTGTTTTTCTGTGTCATATGTTACAGCTGATAGCATTGAAAGACTGTTCTGATTCTCTGATTTGTTTTAAACATGTATTGTGTTTCAGGATGTATCCAGAACCCCCATCAGTGAAAGTGACAGTCAGATTCTGACAGTGATTTCATATGTTGGTTGTGGTTTATCCTCCATCTTTCTGGGCATCACTCTAATCACTTATCTCTTTTTTGAGTAAGTATTACACATATCTCAGTATACTGTATTGTTATATGTAAGATTGATCAAGCTTTCACTGTCTCACTGCAATGAGCAGCTATGGTTGGAGAAAAACAATAAATAAGTGAAGGTGCACCTTGAAAGCATGAACAGATTGGGTTTGTGTTAAATACATCTGAGCCACTTCTGTAGCAGACAGTTATTTCACAAATGGATGTTGATCAAACGGATCAACTAAATTAATCAGGTGCTGTATCAGACTCAGACTTGAATAGCTCCCTGCTGGGCAGTGATTCCGCAAAGATTTGTGCTTTTCCAGCTTTGTTTTTATTTTAACTATCTTGTCATTTGGTCTTCTGGAATCAGACCAATGGAGTTGTGAAGTCAGACATGATTATCAGTAGTGTATGTTGACCAGACACACAAGCTGCAATGCAGGGCAACCCGGACTCTCAACTACTAACTGATGCTAAAATAACAATGTAAAATCATTGAAGATGACATTTGTTAAAAAGTCTGATGTACAACATTTGAAATCTGAAATTCTGAATAAATAAAACAAGTAATGAGTTACAGTAAAGTGGAAACATTTTATAGGATATGTGCAGAACGCTGGTTGCAGACGTAGTAAATGTGAAATAAAGGCACACCCTGTATTTACTTGTATGTGGCAGACTGTTTTTAGATCATACAATGAAGACATTTATGACTTATTAAAAAAACAATTAATTATAATTATAAATGTTTGCTAGGCAGAATCCTGACATAATCTAAAGAGCTCTATGCAACATATTACTCACTGTCCTATCAATAAATTGTCATATATTAGGAAGCTGCGTCAGGACTATCCATCTAAGATACTTGTCAACTTGTCATTTGCACTGCTGGGGCTGAGCATGGTCTTCCTTCTTGACTCCTGGCTCTCATCCTTCTCCAACTACACCCTGTGCATCACCACCGCTGCAACCCTCCATTATTTCCTACTGGCCACCTTTACCTGGATGGGCCTGGAGGCTGTGCACATGTACTTTGCACTGGTTAAGGTGTTCAATACCTATGTACCCTTGTACATTCTCAAGTTTTGTGCTGTAGGATGGGGTAAGACGAAGCTTTTTTCTCTCCATTTCAAAAGCAAACCTGCATCATTTGGTGTCATTTCATGGGATCAGGAATAGATTTGGATTAGCTGAAGATAAGCATCTCTAGGTTTAATTACAGTATCAGAATTCAGTGTACCATGATTTAACTGATAACCTGAAATGATAACAACCTTATTTTAGCATGGTCAGACCCGTAAGCAATGCAAGAGATACAGATATGACTGACTGTATTTTAAAAGAAAGCAACCTCTGGCAAATCCAAAATCTTTGTCAACCTGTCGTCTTAATTTCATTGTATTTGTTGATTGTAAATAGAAAAACTTCAGTAGTAAAAGTATATATTATATTTTTTTCTGCTCTCACAGGTCTACCTTTGGTGATAGTCAGCCTGGTGTTGGCCATAGATAAAGATGCTTATGGGAACCTGATAACTGAACAGGCTATGAAGGGGTCTACTGACCCATTGTAAGTACAGCAGCATGATATGAGCAAAATAAAGCAAAGTTTGGATAAATGAAATAATTGGCTATAATTTATGGTATGATGAATCTTCTCCCTCTCTGTCTCTACAGCTGCTGGCTGCAGAGTGACGTAGTCTTCTACGTGACCGTGCTGGCCTTTATCCTTCTGATTCTGCTGTGCAACATGTCTGTCTTCATCGTTGTTCTCATCCAGATCAAACAAATGCGGCTCAATAAGCCGTCAGCAAACAGCAACAGCTCTCTGCAGGACTTGAGGGCAGTCGCCAGTCTGACTGTTCTGTTAGGCCTGACCTGGTCAATGGGCTTATTTTCATTCGGGCCCGGTAGAGTGGTGATGATGTACCTGTTTTCAATCTGCAATACATTACAAGGTAAGTATGGGCTGTAGTGAAAAATTTTATGCAGTAGTTTCAAACATTAAACTCAGACCAGACTGAGAAGAAATGCACTTCTCCAGATTCGTGGGTTTCTGTAATTATTTAAAAGCAGGCTTTTTTTCAGCTCACAAAGAAGAAAATAATGTTTTTTGTCTTGAACAAATAAAAATAAGGTGGTTTTTTTAGATCTTTTTGTTATCATCATGCATTAAAAGTCACACTAATTGGGGAGTGAATTATATGTGCTTTGCTTTCTTCCAAGGATTTTTTATATTCCTGTTTCACTGTCTGCTGAAAGAAAATGTGAGGAAACAGTGGAGAATCCACTTGTGCTGTGGACGTTTCCGACTCAGTGATAACTCAGGTACTGTGTATGATACTGCTGTCTTACTGCTCTGTGAGTGTATTTTCCGTGTGAATGAACGGTTATTTTCTCTTTCTCGCCCCCCTATTCAGACTGGAGCCGCTCTGCGACAGTGGGTGGACACAGCAAGAAAAACCTTATCAACTCAGACTCATTTGCATCTGACAACAGTTCCTCGCAGTGGTCCCAGAATTCCCCCCAGCATTAGTTCCACCACCAGAGGGCAGGCGTGACCACGAGATGAGTTGTTGTGTACATGACTGTTCATAGATCAGTGCAAACACTTGCCGTAAAGGTCACCGAGAAATTAAATAAACTACATGGGATATAAATACTATCCTGATGCACTTCTGCACCTTTCATTAAAATCAGTTGTGAAACTTGAAAGCCATACTGACAATCTGTTCAGTTCGAAGAAAAGAATCATCCTTTGATAGGCTCATGTTAGATAATCAGTTCATATGAGAAGTTTTAAGCCTCAAATCCCCTTTGAAGTAATCACACAGCTTACACTGAACTGCTACTTGTCTCTTTAAAACACAGCTACATGATCATATTGTCAATTTCCAATTTAAGCGGTAAAATCAAAACTTAAGTGAGACTCTTGTCATGTTAAGTTTGTCTGTGGGTGAAGATTTTAATCCCAAAAATCCCATTTTTGTGTGAATGTAAATTAATTAAAATAAACTTTTAAGGTCTTTGAACATTCATAAATGAACTGAATACTTATATACTTATACTGCCATATATTGTTCTTGTTTTGTCTTGTATGAGAAAGCAACCGGATTATTGTTGCTGTCTGTGTTTATATTAAGCAGTACTAATCACTTCTTTTCATTTTGATTGTCTTCTGTTACCATTGTTTAAGTTGATCTATTTTTAAAAGTATGATATGTATTAAAAAATGATGTAGAAACAAACTGAGTCCAGTGCTGACTTATTGCAGGTAGTTCAAAGAGCCACAGATTGACCTCATTACTCTGACAGTTCATGAACTGTTCAGAAAAACAGAAAAATATATAGATTTATTTTTCATACGGTGTTAACAAAATTATATCAATAAAGTTTGCTTTTATTAATTACTATACTAAAGCATTGCTGAAGTTCAGAGCAGCTGTAAAACTGTGTGGCTTCTAGACTGTTTTAAGGAATGTTTTGGAGAGCTGTTACTTAGTATCTGGATGAACTTGCTGGTTGACATTCTGTTCATAGCCGTCACCCTCCCAAGCCACCATTCGCAGCAAGTTTGGAGACTCTGTGAGTAAAATTTTCTCTGTAGAACAGAGGAGGAAAGGAAAAAGCACCTGTCTGTTCTTCAAATCTAATTAGTGACTGCTGTTTAAACTGAAGCCAAGTGACTTTTTCTCCCTTGCTTTTCCTGATAGTGGTCAATGTGAGGTTTCGCTGCTTGGTCCCCTTCGGTCACTCATCAGACCAGGTAAGAGAAGCGTGTTACTTCAAAGCAGTTAAATTAGTAACATGTTGAAACAGGTTTGGTTGCGGGCTCTTCACACAGGTGAAGAGCATTTCTCCCACCTTGTGAAAACATTCCCCAGTGCACAACGATAACTGTGTTTTCCTATTTCCAAAGAAAGACAAGCCAAAGTCAGTTTACATTTATTTTACACCAACGCCTTTAAAGGGAAGCTGCTACTTTATGGTTAAGGTTGTATTTTGTGAGTGTTGAAATTGTCTACATCTTTTTTTTTCATGTAGTAGCACTATATTGTAATTCAAATTTAACTTCAAAATAGAAGTTAAATTTGAAGTTAAATAGAAGTTAGCAGTGAGAATTTTATCTAAAGAATGTGTTAACTTTCAGAGGCAGCTGATCCATGGAGGAAAGAATGGACAGCCCAATCGCCGTGAAGGTGGAGGGGCCTTCCCACAGTGTCATCCTCACGTACTTCCAGGGGGACATTAACAGCATGGTGGATGCCCACTTCTCACGTGCTCTAAACAAAGTGTACAAGGCCAAGGAACCAGCAGGAAAATCAAAGAAATTAAGAAAAACGATCAAAATCGGTAAGTACATAAAATCCATCCTTTTCCTTTTTCTGTTTAACTTGAAATCTAAACATAACAGGCTATTCCAGTTTATCCTCATCGGCTCCTTTCTTTGTCCCCTGCAGAGGGCGTAAGCACCCCTCAGGATGGTGCTTCTGCCTCTTTCTCTGTACCGCAGGTCTCCCCTGGAGCAGAACATATCCTGAACCTGAGCTCTGTAGATGACGCTGCTGCTTCATGGCAGACTTTCACTAACAGGACCGGAGAGGCTTCAGGGCTACCGACCATCATGTGCTCCTTGTCCTCTGGGGAGTTGAGTCTTACTGGACAGCAATATGCCACATCCCTGCTTAATCTGCTACACAGTGACCGGGCAGACATGGGCCCAAGCACAGTGTCCAGTTCCAAGGCAGAACCAATACCCAGCTGGACGGTGCCTCAGCGGTTCAGAGAGCCTGTAGATCCTACCATAAGCTTTGAAGCAGGTAATCATGCAGCTGCATTACAGCCTGTTTACAAAAAACCTCAAACTAGTGTGAGAAATTTAACTGTACATCAGCTCTAGAAACACTTTTTTTTTTAAAAAAAATCAGTGGCTCAAAAGGAACTTTTTAGGAAGTTGCTATCGAAGCATTTATAACAAATTTTCTTAATTTCCTTAGTTATCATGGAAACCATTAACAATGCTGTGGACAATTTTATGATTTAAGTGGACAAGATAATATGTGCTTTCAGGGAAATATTTTATCAACAAATTGTCATGTCTTGTGTGTACAAGGCCAAATGGTACTTTGCATTTTTTTAAATCAAATGTTAAATTTTCTCTTCTGGTTTACTGGTAACAGGTTTGGATTATTTTTAAAAAAAATTTTTAATTTTGTCATGTGTAATAGTAATAGTACTGTAATAGTAATAGTAATGGTAATAGTAATAGTAATAGTAATAGTAATAGAAATAGTAATAGTAATAGTAATAGTAATGGTAATAGAAATAGAAATAGAATATAGTTGGTTGGTACTTGGTTATGTGCACTGATGAGATTTAGAATTTTAAATTTATTTCCTTTTTCTTCCCAGCACGACATGTGGACAAGAAGGACTTGTACTGGTACTGAGAAGAAACCAGCAACGGGCCATGGGCACCTTCAAGTACCCTTTATCTGTTTCTGTTCTCTCCATTAGAGGAGTTTTTCTCATCGGACTGGCCTCTGAGTGCTTTTCTTGAAACAAGTCAAAGAAAGAGCAGTGTATCCATTCCCTGCCCCGCTCTCCCCACGTCACAGTAAAATGACCTCAGTGCTTCAGTGTGCAAAGACTGGAACAACCTCTCTAAAGGGGAAGAGTTACTGACGAACCAGTTCTTCAACTTTGTCATTCCTCTTGCAAATCTCAGAGCAGTTTATCAGTTGATGTTGCCTCATGAGAAAGTTGGATAAAGGGCATTTTTCTTTTTGGCTAACTTCTGTCTATAGAGCAGTGTTAAGTCTGATTATTGTGAGCCTCTAGTGTTTGGGAATGTTGATATAACTGATGACTAATCTACCAACTACTGACCTGGATGAGTTTTAGTTTCTCTGGGGATGTTTGTTTTTACGTGACCCAGTGAAGAAAAGGGTTTTATGATAAATACACAAATGAATATGTAAACAGACACAAATCAGTCAGTGTTGAATACAGTTAAGTATAAAGATGTGCTTCTACAGTTAAACATACCTTCTTTCAGAAAATGAAGGAGATAGTGTATTGTGTAAAATGAACAATGCTGACCTCTGGTGGTAATCTTTTTGAAGCATAGTTGTACAATGGTTAAATACTGATGCCATCTATAATTGCTGGCGTTTGGAAATTCTATGTTCTACATGCAGCTGCAGGTACTGTCTGGGCTCTGCAGCATCCTTCCACATACAGCTGAAAAGTTGAGTAAAATAGCTTCTTTGTAACTGTATTTATAAATAGTTATGTTGATGTATGAATGTTCTTGTACCATTTTACAAATAACACATTATAAAGTTTAATATCAGTTTCTGTTTCTGTTTATTTAGATCCACCATTAGCTACAGACATAGCAACAGCTATTCTTCCTGGGGTCTACATCATCAGGCTATAAATGCAAAAACACTTAACAATGTACATACAACATTCTCCCTAACAAAAATTATAACAAACATAATTCCCAAAATAAATACATACAGGACCATAATTACAAAATATCATCCACAAAAAACAAACTAATAAAATGTACATAAAAGCTCTACA
>JAVQJG010107102.1:0-11509 GCA_036024015.1 Craterocephalus amniculus | reverse complement strand
CTGTCTATGTGCACCAATGTTTTCATATAAAAATCTACTTAAAACTTTACAGTATTCACATTTTAATGTAAAAGAAGCCCCACAGATTTGTGAAATTAGGGCACATTATTCTTCTGCATCTCTTCACTATCTCATAGGATTAGAACCTTAAAATTCCAAACATATTTTTCTATATATATTTCTGTCAAGCGTTAGAAGGTGTGCATGGCAGGTATACAATAATCTGTATTTTTGTTCTGGATTTGGTCATGTGCATTTAGGATCTACACAAGCTCCATGCAAAACAAAGCTGCTTGTTCAGCGTTTAACTGTTCTTTAAGAACAAGCACAAAGTACTATCCTAACTAATGGCTGAGATAGAATATCTTTCTTTCTTTATTTTCTTTTGTTGTATAATCATCTAAAAAAATTAAAAAACTCTTTATGATATTATACATCAACATAATAGTATGTACAGGCTGATTGCAAGGTAGGTTACTCACAGACATGTTGTAGTTCCTGTTTGTAGAGCCTGTCCTATGGAGGAAACAATTATGTTTATTATGTGGAGTTACCATGTTACCATGCACTTGAAAGATTTAAACAGCAAATCGGATTATTAAAAAATGTAGGAATCAAATTTCTATCAAAGGCAGATAAATTCCAAAAATAAGTAATTGTTTTTTGTCTATTGTGTAGTTTGTAGTTTGTATTTTATGAGAATTACATGTCAGATTTATTCTGAATAATCTATATAACGTTGAGTTTGATGGACTCCTGGCAGACCGGGTTCCATATTATTATCTTTGAAAGTGTTTTAGCTATTCAGATATAGTATCAGATTGTAAATCTTTAGAATGGTTATTCATAGCACTATATTTCAATAATAATAATAATAATAATAATAATAATGACGTCCCTCTCTTTCTGCACACTTTTGATGTATGGGATTTAAATGTGAAGTGTGGAGCACAGTGATTCATTTATAAAGTGGATGTTTCTGGAAAAAAAGAGACACAACACTCCCCCCTTCTTCCTCTGGGGTACTTCAGCTTCTTCTAGCCTCTATCTCTCCGCATGAGACAGCAGCTGCAACCGGCTCAAAAGCGCTCTTATTAATTGTCTTTTGTCATGCGTAATTGCTACGTTTTCAATGGTGGCCTAACGTCTTTGGAGTTCTCTTAATGTGTGCAATTACAGGTAAAGTCCAGTTTTTACCTATAATTTAAACTCCCCAAATCCGTTTTCCACTACTTTCAACACTTTTCTTGATAACGATGTGATTGCAAGTTTACTCATTGAAGAGGCAGCAGTTTGGACCTGGATAAATAGACCTGTCCTCAAAATGAGCTTCAGTTCATTATAGAGGCCTTGGAGTTCAGCAACACGTCATGCGTGGCTGAAAAGGGGAGAGTCTCTCCTAAAATCGCAGTTTATTCTATTGTCAGTGACTCTAAATGCTGCATCGGTCCTTCACACCTGCATGGGAACTCTAATTCGATTAATAAGAACTTCAATATATATTCATTAGATGGCTTTCCCCAGATAATATATGATCAGCAGCGGGTTGTGAAAGGGGACCATTTATTCCAGCTTTGAATGGGACTGCGTGGGACCAAAACTTCACCTGCTTCCCCTCTCAATTAGGAATGTATCTCAAACTCTGACAGAAACGAGTTAAATTAGGCGTCAGCTAATTTCCAGTGGCCCCTCCCACGTAATCCCTTTCCATTTCAGCATGCCCCCTTTAATTCACCATAAGTTGAAAGGTTCAAATAGGCCCTAATGAAACAGTGACTAAATCGTTCTCTGTGGCTCGAAGGAACCCTGTAGCTGTCCCTCAAAGCTCACTGAGCACACAGCCGTCGGGGGTCCCGGGCTAAATGCGAGTCCCAAGGCAGGACAATCTAACCTGTCAAAGCCTTTGCCCACTTCTATATATCCTCGTTCTGTGGTTTCAGGCAAAAGCAGCATAATCAACTAACGTGGGACCGAAAGCGCAATTAAACTCGCTTTGGAGGACTAAAATCTTTTCAAAAGCGAACATTAATGGACCATTGGCTGCTCCCGGGGGCGTTATCGGGTACCCTTTTGTGGCGGGATATAAGGGGCAAAAATTACAGCTATTTTAATAAAGCTCGTCCATTTTACATTAAATTGGCAGCATAGTAGGTATAAACTGGATTTTTACGTGATTTTTCCAAATAGACTTGCACACATTGTGAAATCTGAGGTTCACCAATGTGGTGATGAGATAAGAAGGGCTGTTATAAGAGAAGATACTGAAAATAAATGTAAGTGTGCATTGGATGAGCAGAATTGTGTCAGTTTTATTTGTTTAAATGCCCTGATTTGACGGGTTATTTCAATGCAATTAAAAAAATATATATATTATTTTTCATTATATATGACGTTTTTATGTTGTTTTGCTGGACTTAATCCTCTAGAAATATAACACAGATATTAACAATAACCCTGCAACTCAAAAGACCAAGTTCTGTAATTAACTAAGACGTAATCAGTTATTAAAATGATAATAATAATATCTATTATTATTATTATTATTATTAATCTATTGAGTCACAAAATGTCAACACCAAGAAATTGTTTATTACAATAAATACAGATATACATATTGTATACAAATTGCTGAGTACAGGTTCTTGGTCTACAACTTAGACCTATACTATGTCTAAGGACTTTCTCTTTTCTTTTCCCAAATTACGCAGTTTCACCGACAGTTACAATATCTGGCAACTACTGCCAACATTTATGGATAAAAATTGGATATAAAGGTGGGAATCCCAAGATAAACCACAAGCATCAGTCTTTGACACAGGTAATACCCCAATTCCCAAATACTTTACGAGCATGTATTCACATTTATTATCTTTTAAATGAACAGCTGGAAGTGGATTTCACTGAACAGTCATCACCTCTTCTTGGATTTCATGCAGGAGATTCTCTTTTTTGGCTCAGAGTTTGCCATGACCCATAACTGCAGCATGCAGGGCAGAATAAGTGCCAGCAGTGGGACTCCGGGGGAGTCGAGTTTTTCCTCACATGGGTGACACCTCTTTTTCCTCCGATGCAGATGCCGGAGATAAAGACTCCTCATCCTCTGATCTGGGATAGTCCGTATGAGCGGATGTGCACTTGCAACCGCTGTGCGCTCCGCTCCTTTGGGTGGCCTTGCCCTCCTTCTTGTGCTTCACTCTGCGGTTTTGAAACCAAATTTTCACCTGCTTCTCTGACAGGTTTAAGTACGTGGCGATTTCGATCCTTCTGAGTCTAGAAAGATACATATTAGTGGAAAACTCCCTTTCGAGTTCCAGGAGTTGCGTGCTTGTGAAAGCTGTGCGCATCCTCTTGCCATTCTGTATGTGGCTGGTCTCAGAAGTGCCTGTTGGAGGAAATAAACATTTTGATATCAGATACATGTTTAGTGTCTGTTAGTAAAATATGCATTCCACTGCGCGCAAATCTTCGTGCGTAAAAGTAGAACCATAGCATAAATCTCAGTACAACGGGAACTGGATGGGACGAAATCAAACGGGTTCTGTGCTGTGGTTCTAGAAATGAGGCAGGTGCTTACCAAGAGAAAGGCAGTGGTATCTCCTGGGATCTGTGACGCTGAAGGTGGGCGTGCAGACAGGTGTATGTCCTGGATGCGCGAGCGTAGGTGACTGCTGTTGGGCTAACCTCTGACAGTATTGAGCCTCCGCTCCTGGAAACTGACTCTTCAGCATAGGAATGCCGCTGCGTGAAGAGTGGATGTGGGACGTGACGCACAGTGGACAAACACAGAAAGTCCCATTTTTCCTGGAGGGACACACCGGAGCGCTGACCGTCATTACGCTCGGGGAGTGCATGCTGATGGGAATAAGGAAGTCTTGTCCTGGATGTTCGGTCGGTCCAGGTCGCACCGAATCCTTGATTATTAAAGAATCGACGTAGAAAGACCTCGACATGACTGCGATAAGTGATCGCTCCGCGCGCAAGTTGAAGGCTGTTTCTCATCTGAACCCCTCGGGATTTCCAAAGGTGCTTATGTTTGACGGTCCAACAAAAGGGACCCCGAAGAGGGTTGGCCCTGCAGCGTCACCCACGTGCGCACCCGGCTCCAGGAGTTTATACTGTCAGTGACCCAAACCACGTGATATTTCTCTGCCTCTCCAATCAAAACAGATTTACAGTGTTTTGATTAAAACATACAACAACTTTAGTTTAGAAAATTGCCGAAATGGAACTTTAAAATAGAATGATTATTAGAAGATTGCATATTATGGGCCATGTTTTTAAAGCCTGCATTTGGCACAGTTTAGCACACTCACACTGTTCAGTATGAATATTATATCTCAGAACAACTGAAAGTAAGGGGAAATTGTGTGTGTTCGTTTTTTTATTATTCATTATCAATCATAATTGTCAGATTTGTAAAATATAATTTGGAGTTATCGTCCTAACAACAAAGTTAAAATATTGAATCTACCCTAAATGCAAAGAAGGTAATGATAAAAAATGTCACCAATTCAAACTGAGATCAAATGAAATTATTTATTACCTGACATTACTGCGCAATAAAATGGACTCTATCCAAACCCACTTTTCTTTCTTTTTTCCCCCCAGAAGTGCACATTTTCGCCAAATGTGATTCATGGAATTGTTCGCACATAAGCAGTAATTGCTTTGCAGTAGGCTACTAATCATACTCTGAATCCGGTTGGTCCAGGTTTCACTTCCAGCAATTAAAAAATTATGAACTGATGGCGAGTCTGGGCTGCGGTTATTTGACGGCGATTAGGATTCAATTAGAAAGTGTTTATAATGGCGGGTTTGTGCGGGGGTAAACAGGCAGCTATTTCAGAAATGCGTTAATCCCTCATCTTGTGACAATAATTAGCGAGGTTGATCCCCGGGCGGGTCACCGGCAGGTTTCAGCTTCTCCTTTCATCTGCCAAAAAACGCCTCAGACCTTCAGAAGGGAGCCGTCAATAGGTTTATGGCGCAGACGGGACAGGTTCAAAACGTAATGCTTCTCTCCTGACCTCAGAAAAGAAAACAAACAAAAAAGTGCACAAATTCAGGTGGAATAAGCCAGCGAGGATTACATGTTTGACAAGGCAGGCTATTGTTTGCATTTGACCAATTTTTCTATAAGATCAAACCTCGTTATGGAGCAAAACACACACATGATTAAAGTAAGCGGGCAATTGAGACACTTATGGAGCTGTGACTCTAAAATGCATCCCTTGAAAGAATTAGAAAGTCTTTAAAATCCAACCATCCCAAAGATAAAACAAGCATGTCTGTCACGCAGACAGTAATTGTTATAATAACGTGAATTCAGCGTTTGACAGGGAGGACGCACATTTGTTATGATACAGATATGAGCAGTCTAAAACCTAGGAAGCGAAGGGGGGGGGGGGGGGGGTTGAGGAGAGCCACCTAACCGAGCGGAATGATGCGTGGCGCGCGCCCTCATCACACCATGCGAGGTCTAATATTATTTTTCTATAATTCTGCACGATAAAATTTCATTGTCTATTAAGTAATCCCACAAATGAGATCCTTTATGAGGCTATAATGAGGCCTAATTGCCAGGACTAGTGGAGCCACGTGGAAGGATTTAGGAAGCATTAAGCCGTCGGGTACTGAGAACAGGCTGTTACCTAGCCATTACTTTCATAATTCAAGGAGAAAATTAGTCCATTTAAGGAAAAAATCCTTTGATTCCCTTTATTCTGCTCGGTGTGACAGGGCTGCAGTCTTTTTTTCCGCTTTGGTTAAGAAGCAAATGGGGCTGGTGCACTATTAAGCACTGTTTAAATGCGCAATAATGAAAAAGAGAAAGAGAAAAAAAAAGTCATAAATGTATAAACTTCATGGGTCCCGCCTCTCAAATGCCTTTCTTTTCAGTTGTGTGCTCCCTTTATTTTATAGTGTTGCAGTTTCCCTCCACCTCTCAGCTTCTTTTCAAGTCTTCCTGATGGGCAATTAATCACTTTTAAAAACCTTGGAAAAAATATTTGAATGGGGAACATCTAAACAAAGTTCATCAGATATTTATTCTCTTTAAGTATATTTTGGCTGGAATATGAGAGTCCATGCAAATGCATACATATATGTAAAAAGCGGGGTAAAAGTTGTGTGTGTGTTCAATCCAGCACCCCCTAAACACACACAAACTTGCTGAAGTGCACTGTTGAAGTTCCCCCATTCACATGGCATCCCATGCTATATTATACCGTGAAGAAGTCCATTAATGTTTTGTTGAACAAGCGTCATTAACTTGTTTCAACGCCTTTTTACAAACTTTGCATTGTTGCGTAGGGCCAGTCTGCGGCCCATCTTGGCCACTACAGTGGTTGATTTGCTCTTTTATTAGTTTCCAGGCAACAGATACTGAATACCAAAACTCAAAGGAAACACTCTGGTTGTCCATATAGATCTCAGTGGCTGTGGGGGGAAATGAACAATGATCCTGCGGACAACATAATGTCACGCAATGACTTTTCATTAGCAATTATCTGGTTGATGAGAACAGCAGCTGCAGTGGCTTCTCTCCATGTCATGGTTTGCAGAGAAAAGAGGAGCAGGGGAGTGAAAGAGGCTTGCCAGTGAATGGTGTCCTGCAGGAGTCAGGGGGCTCCTGGTGTCCATGAATGTGGAATCTAATTTATATCTCAATGAATAATTAGGTTTCTATGCAAAAATGAGTTGGAAATAATTACAAGTAAAAATACCATGACAGTTTAGCCGGAAAAACAAAGGAAAGCAGCACCTTTTAATGTGTCTCACTGGGAGTTTTTCAGCTTCTTCAATTCATTGCTCAAGAGCAATAAACTGTATTTCAATTTTAGAGCAAAATGGAAACAGACTGCCTTGTTATTGTTGTATCACAGGTTCATAGTGTTGCAGCTTCACCCATGCAAATATCTACAAACTGTTCAACTGATTGGGCACAGACATCATCATTAAGGAGCCTGGCCCTCAGCCCTATAGAAAAGTAAAGTGACAGCTTCAGTGTAAGAAGAGGCTGACGAACAAAACAAGCGAGGGCCCTGTTGATGGCCTATAGAGATGTCCTGCACCAGGCTCCCTCTAATTAGAGAGACGCTTCTCAGTCTCACAGAGCCGCTCAGACCAGACACTCCAGACTGAAGTGTGCCCCTGCGCCAACAAGAGTCTGGATGTCCACACACAACGCAGCATGTGTACGAGGCTGCGCTTCGCGGCACACACAATCAAGGAGTTGCGAAAATGAGATAAGCACCGACTGATAGTGACGCCAATCAAGCTTAAGTTCCCTGAAAAATGTCTTTATGAAAGCTTATTGTTAGAGCGCTGATTTGTCCCTATGCCTCCTCTTCTGTTTCCAAAAGACTGAGCAAATGCCATTAGAGAGAAAGAACAGAGCAGCCCTTATTTCAATCTTCTCTTGCTTGAGTTGTCAAAGAGTCCTGAATTTCAGTCCTTATTGTAATAAGTAGCTATCCAATTGTTGGTCACTTTGAAGTGCATCTCCACACTGCAGGAGTTGGGAATGATCAGCTGTAAGGACTCATTACTGGGCTCCTCACTGGTTTCCAAGGAGATCAAGATGCTGTTTTATCTTTGTTAATGATTGGCCTTTTAATAAAATCATTTGGGCTCAGAGTAATCTCTTTAAAACAGGTCAGGAATGACTCCTGTCCACAGAAAACAGAATACATGTTGCCAAAGCTACAAGTAAAACAAAAATAACCCTGCCCAATGCCCATGTATTGGAAGGCAATCAGGCCTCCTCCACTGAGCTTCAACCAAAGCTGAAATGATCTCACCCCTCCTCGGCTCACACCAGAGGCCGTCTGACTTCCAGTGAAACCAGAATTAGGAAATGCCTCAAAGTGTGAATGACAGGAGTCCCTCCACCCGGCTACCCGCACCGGTCTCTCCGTTCAGTTTAAAGGAGGTGATATTGTAGCCTCTTTTTCTACCCCCTGAAAGGGGAAATCCCTGGGATTGAGCTTGTGTGTTGGAGCGGAAGCAGACTGGAATGTGCGTTCGGCCTTCGTCTTTTGTCGCCAGCCAGGACCATGAATAGATGTGGGCTGCAATCTCTATGCCCTCTGTTTATCAGACTGTGAAGAAGCAAACAAACCCAAATGGTTTCATCTACGTCTTTTTCGCACCTTGTCACACCTGCCAGTCACTTTCCTGCAGGAGAGATTTGAAACTTCACAGTTACAGCATTTACCAAGTGTCATCTCTAATCCAGTTTGCATAAACAGGAACAACCCGCAGCTTTCTGGATTTATCTGGACTCCTCTTTGTTTGCTATGCTGCCACACACCTTAAATTACTCTGAATTCAGCCTTTGAGGATGTGTGAAATGTTCACACACTTTATTTTTCTGTGTGTTCTGCAGATTAGATATTGATTTAGAGAAGCATCATGTTGACTGGAGTCTGTCATTATGCTGATTTCCATCGCTGCCTGTTAACCTCTACCCGGCAGCCTGTCACTTTTAGGTCAGATAAACAATTTTCACACAAATTCACAAACTTGTTTCTTTATTGAGATATTGTCCAAGCTTTTTCATCTGTTTAGTGTACATTGAAAGACACAAAGAAGTTTATAGAAAGAGGATCTGTCAGGCTGCATGCATTCAATGAGTTTCTCTCATTTGGACAATGAAGAGCACATCGATCTGACCCTCTGTTTCAGTCTTCATCATCACTGCTTTGGCTACTGGCATTTCAGGGTTCTTTTACAGTCACTACTGCATGTTATTCACCCTTGTCCTAGTATGGATTTTAGAATTCTTTTTATATAGGTTACCCTACATGAATTTTTTTTCACTTTGTACAGGTACAGCCAGTGGTTTACTGTCTATGAGGAGAAAATAACCTGTTCTTTTGTAAATTTAAAGAGACTGGGCTGCTTTTTGTGTATTTGCTTAATATGTTTGCACTTTACACTGCTGGTGCATTGAGATTTTTTATTTAATAAGAATATAACTGCAAGTGATGGTCTAAGTCATCTCAAAGTAAATTTGATTGTTCAGATTGCAGAGTACAATTAGCAAATTGCTTTTTTTCTTTTTCTTTTTAAAAATTATTTTCATCAACCCTGCACTTGCCAGACTCACAAGCTCACACAATTGAGAAACTAGAAGAGTGTTTTCGGCACAGCAGAGCTTGTTATGAGCGAGCAGTTAATTACGCCATTGGTAGTTCAGAAAAATCACTGCCTTTTGGTAGTTGCATGAAGGGGTCCTCAGGGGAAAATGTTGTGAACCACATGCAGGTCTGGAGCAGTGGTTCCCAGCCTATTTTCTTAAAATCCTCCTTCAAATATTAAAAAGCCTTGGACCCCCTGCCCCACCCCGTGGTGCTTGGTTTTATGCTTTCATTAGGGAGATTCTCACCATAAATAATGGATCCTGGCTGAGTCTTGTGCTTCCATAAAGCCAAAGTTAAATCAACAACATAGCCTAACTTTTTCATAGAGACAATGTCTGGGCATTAATCCCAGTGGCTCTGAATATTCAAAGCCTTGGGGATACCTTATTCTTTTTGGTGGATCCGGGACCAGGAGATCCAGGAGAAATAGAAAACAAAACAAAATAAAATGTATGCAATTATAATATGTTATTTTAAATGTATTCTAAAACAAAACTTGCTAAAATTGTGCTAAAATTGAATGATATAAAAAAAGGACTGAAGTTTATGCACCGACATAATTAATAACTGCATTATTTTATCAGATAAAGCAAAGGGAGCCTCCACTGCTACATGCTTTCTCAGTTGTTAGGAACCTGAGTAAGGTACTGGTCTGAGTAATACAGTGTTACTTAACTATTTTCCTGAAGAGAGTCAGTAAACCCCAGACTCCTCAGTCAAAACAACAGATCATCTCAGCTTTATACAACAGCTTTACTTTAAACATCTGATGACAGAAGGTGCATGGCTCCCCCTAAAAAAGAAGGATGCCAGATTGCACATGCAGGGATTCTTTACAATATTAAAAGAAAATAATTTTTGGTTGACAAACAAACATTTGTAGCTATAAGATACTAATGTAACTATAATTAATCTGCACTCCAGTCTGATCTTAACCCTACAAGTTGGATTATATTTTAGGATTCCCTCCTTGAAAGCGTGCTGTCTTGCTGATTAATGACAACTATGAAGAAAACATTATTTCATATGTGCTAAACTTGACATTAGGATGGCATTGGGCAATTGTGTTTTGTAGTGATGTATACTAACTAAAGGAAAAAGAAAATGTAATAAAACTTGCATTTTCATGTATGCAATAACCAAAAGCACAATAAAACCTGAGCTAAATGTTGGCAGTCAGTATGTTCAGCATGCGGAATATCAGATTTCTGTCCATCAAACAACAAAAACCTGGATCATTGTTACTTGAAAGATGAAGAAAATTGCATCAACTCTCATTTATTTACGTCTTAGGAAGCAAATCAGTTTTAAACAAATTCAGTTAGCATTTGCTTCATTGTGTTTGCGTATACAAGTGTGATGAGCATCCTTTTCGTGCATGTAGACAGCTGAGGTCAGAGCTAAGAGCTCCTGTCTGCATCGTCCCAGCTCTGTGCTGGCCAGATAAATAGACAGTGTTTGCGAGCTGTCTGAGCTTTTTTTGTTTGCATAGAGTCAGAACTTTGTATGGGGTCGAGGGGGAGTTTGGGGCAGCAAAAACAAGATTTGTATGCAGACTACATCCCACAGCCACCCCCCCTCAGTCCACTCTATATCCTCTCACCTGCCTGCTGCAGTAAATCATAGAGCTATCAAGTGAAGCGTGTTGATGGGCCTGCACGTGCGCGGGCTTTGCTGCACCTGTCGGCTCTGTGTGTCCGCGTGCACGTGTGCATTAAAAGAACTAGCCAAAGTGTTTAACATGTTTCTTTTAACATCTCTTTGTTTGTTACCCTTCACCGGGAGTCGGTGACAAGAGAGTTTTGGACATCAGCTGGTGTATGCCCGTCTGTGTGTGCGTATGCATGTGTGTGTGTGTGCATGTAAGTAGTAGTGATTGAAATGGTGGTAGCTTGGTATCAAACAGGAGGTCTGCAGATGCCCGTCCGGCTGAGAGCTGCGAGGTCTCTCCTTTTGACAGAGTATCCATTCACAGTCAATGAGCTGGGTCAAAGCCTGCACGTCAGGCTGCAGCTCGGCCTAGCACTGGGGCGGTCCAAGAGGTCAGTCGTATTCACATGGTGCTGTCATGCAAATGAACCCACCCACGCTTAAACAACTCTTGGAATTTTTATGTCTGCTCTTTGGCCTTTTTTTCCTCAATTTCTCCTTTTTTTGCACTCCCTCGCTCCCTCTCTCCCACTTCTCCTCTCCAAAGCTCTCTCTCTCGTATTCACAAAGTCATTGACGAGACATTCAAAGCTTTTTAAATTGGCCAGCTTCATTGTACCAGTACTAAAGTAGAAGGGTAAGGTGGGGTGGGAGTGGTGGGTGGGGGCGGGGGGGGGGGGGGGGGAGGGAAAGCGGGCGCGGAAAGAGGGGCC
>JAVQJG010107093.1:0-13525 GCA_036024015.1 Craterocephalus amniculus | reverse complement strand
TTCCTTAGTAAAAGTTCCTCCTAGCTCCTTTGTGAATGAGTTTTAAGACGGAGCTCTTAACTAAAAACTTTTAGTGGTCCTCCTAGTGGTGAGATAAGATTCTTTGTGAATACGGGCCCAGGTGACTTTATAGGGCATTGGAGAAAGACACAATTCTCTATCCTAAGTTCTAAAATCTTATAATAAAAGTTGTGGTCCTTTTTAATTACTTAGGGTAAATACAGCAAGATGGGATCAGGACACAGCCTTCAAATATTGAAGAAACATGGTAGAAATGTGGTTACGAGCTGGTATGTCTGGTGATGTTGGACTAAGCCAGGGTAAAAATGGCAGTAACAATGTCTGTTAGCACTTTTCTTTTTTTACACTGTTTATTTTGGCTTATGTAGTGTTCTTCCATTATGATGGGGGTGAAAATCCTGCTGCTTAGACTTGCATTACATTAGTTACATTTCTGAGTAAACCAGCGCACATCTAACCCTAATGAGCAACGCTGGAGTAAAGCAGTAATTCATCTGGTTAATGATGATACAAATTAAAATACAATAAATAAGTGATGTAATTATCACAACCTGATTCAGAAAACTCAATCTTCCTAAACATGTTTGATGTAAATAAGGAGTGTAATAAAATCTACACCTGGCGTCTCCCACTATACCAATAATTGCAGTGTATTGCCTGAGGGTATGAACATGAGTTATACTCCAGATTTGACAGGTGGGTAAACACGATGGCCACAGTGTTCACAATGGCTGCCTGCTCTGTCTTAATTGGGATGTAAGATCAATAGAATTGTTTCCTGAATCTCATGTGTTCTTATGTTTTCTATGTGCTGATGTGTGAAAGCAGCTTTGAATCACAACCTGTAGATTAGCACAACAGCAACAACATGCCTGGAGGCGAGTCTGGACTGAGCTGAATAATGTATACTTTCATTTTCAGCTGCATTTCCTTGTTTAACAGTTAAATATGACAAATTGAGCTTATCTTCTCCACTTCTTGAAACAAGTGTCTCCAGCACTGCATAATACTGTTTAATTACAGTGTGTTATTAGAACACACTCAGTTCATGTTAATAAGGTTAAAATAAAACTGATTCATATAAGTACAGAATTTTCTTTGTTTCTAAACCCCTGATGTTTCTGAACAAAATGTATTTTGCTGATATGTATTTTCCAGAGTTCATGGATATAATCTAAAGAAACCTACTATAGAATCATTTGTGATAACTGTTAACAAAATGGTATAAAACTCATGAAATACCATAGGCAGTTCTCTGCTGCAGGATGTTAGCCATCGGGTAAATAATGTAAGTGCTTAGTTTACACACATAAGACTAGAAAGAACAGTCGTCATGTGCTGGAGCCAACACAGTCAGAATGAAGCTGTCTTCTGACAAGTAGTCAAGATAAGCCATTAAATGTGTCTTAATAATAGAAGCGACGCAGATTTGTGAGATGTTGGAACGCATGCTTGTCAAATAAAAAGCTGTTTCTGAGCACTGATCAGCTGTATTCACAGGAACGGGTGAGAACGAGAGAAGAGAAGTTGCTCTTTGATATGACGCATGCCGGCTGCTCCGCCAGGCTGTAATTAAATACATTGCTGCTTTGAGTTTAAATGCTGTCATGTCCACACTGACAACTTTAACATGCAGTCATTTAACATCTATATAATAAGATACACTATCTAGAAGAAACCAGGATCCTTTTTGTTTTATTCACATGACTACATCGGACGTGACATGGCATGACTTTTCCAGCCCTGTAAAAATAAATTTAACAAACACACAATGTGTTTGCATAATATTTTAAACCTTCATGCGTTTGCAGTAAAAAAAAACACATAATTCTAAATGTATGAGCGCCCATCCTGATATTTCATGCTGAGGCCGTCTTGGAAGCATCCCGTTGTGACGGCATAAAGTGACTCAACAGATGATTGGTTGTTTGGGTTGGCAGGGTTGTTTTTTGGAAGAAGGCTGGTGGATTAACCATGTGTCTATCCCAATCTATCATAGGCGATCTTGAACTATTCATCCCAACAAAATAAAGCCAGTCAGTAGATGAGTTAAAACACGTTATTTATTTCCCATTGTGGAAATGCCCTCCAGTTTTGATACAAAGCAACTGGTGCATGTGTGCATAGTGTGAAGCCTCGTCGATTCTTTTACAATCCAAACAATTTCATACTCGGCACTGCTGTTCCTCCCATCTCCAACACGGCCACCAGGTGTGAAGTAAATTGGATTAACCGTTAAAATGCAAAAGAACCCAAACTCACGAAGTCAAGGAACTCCCCAAGCGAGGGGCGGGTGCTATCTGTATCTGATTTCATGGCAATTTTTTTCCAAAAGCTGAGACATTTCACCCAAGGCACAGAGGGAAAAGAAAAAGATAGCAACATTTTCCTCTTGCAACCAAGAACCCCTTCACAAAAATTTTCTCTCTGACTTTTTGAACATCTATAATATTTTAGCCTGGATCAAAATGACTGGCAGACAGGGTGGGGTGAAAAAGAGTAATACTTTTAAGTGTGCATTTATTGAAGAATATACAAATTTTGACAATGAGAAGAGTAGAGCATTTAATATGGATTTTTATCAAGACATACCTTTACAGGTACAGTGAAGTAGTACACGTTCAGTTATCGCTCCTCTGTGACATTTAATTGGAACCCTGCCTTTTCACTTGTATATAAGCATGCGAGAGGAACTGATTTATGAACAGAAGTTTCTCTAATTCTACTTCACCAGTGATTGGTTGCCCTTTTTTTAAAGTAGCAGTTTTGTTTTAATTTTTTTTTTTTTTGGTTGCCTTTTCAGCAAATAAAAAGTAAACCGGACAGCGTTGCGGCTCATACACTTCATTCGTGTTTTATACTTTTCATTTTTTTTAAAGAAACCAGCTGCAGGCTGTCATTGTGCGTTGTTGCCACAGTTCAAATTACAGTCGAGCTAAGTGGAGCTAAACTCTCCTTAAAAGCAGATGTGCTGAAAAGCTTACCTGCAGACACTAAACTAGAGCTCTAACATATAGTCCACTTTCATGTTGCATTTTTTTTTATTTTCCATAAGGTTTTTAATAAAATAATATCTAACTGATTTGTGCACTTATTATTTTATTATATCATATTACTCAACCTGATTCAGGTCATCTACTCTGTTTCAATGAGAGTGACTTTCTGCAGGAGCTGCAGTTTCAGCACCGTGCCCAAGCGGTGATCTCAACATTTTTCTTTAGCTTTTTTATGGTTGTTTTAAGAACTTTCCAATATTTATTCAGTGATGATTTCAGTGGCTGATTTTGATTATGTTGTTATTGTCCCCTTATGTTTCTGATTTTATCGGCTATATACAAAATGTTTTTGGCAGTAACCCTGTTCTGATCCCGTTGCATGTGACTTGGGCGCCTGGAAAATAAGACTCTACCCACTTCTCCTTATCTATCACTTCCATTTTAAATCCTGGAGCAGGAACCACAGTGCACATATAGAGCATCTTGGCCAGTTTTAATCCAAGTGAATGCATACAAAGTTTAACTCTCAACTGCATGCTTTGGGTGTATCAGTCTGCCTTTGAGACATCGATTAAGATTTCAGCTGGACTAGAACATTTACATGCATTTTAAAAGTCATGGTTGTAGTCGGGCTGACAGAACAATGACAAATGTTTTCAATGCCATTTAAACACAGACAAAAGTAATACTTAAATCAACTCCACTGAGTCTTTAAAGTTATTTAGACTGTAAAAAATGTGTTTTTTTACTTTCAGCAGAGGCCTTAACAAAACCAATCTATTACACTGCAACATACCCCAAAAGGTACACTATACTTTATTCACAGTCTTCAAGATGGAAGATAAATTACCATATATATTCATCTAGCAGTTATTGAAGTGTTAACTGTAGACTGAAACATTTAAGTGAGATGGGGGGAGGGAGTTCTGCAAGCAAAGCAGACTTTTCTGCCTTTATGTTCAAGGAGTCTGCATTCCTGAATGTTTGTAGAGGTGTTCCAAGCACATGAAGTTGAGCATTTTGATGAAGTAAGGTTATGCTTTCATACAACGGCTCTGTGTGTGGAATACCAAACGAGGGAGCTATGGGATGTGGGTGTATTTTATATGAGTAACGCATGAGTTTTCATATGAATCTTAAGATTCTGCTGACAGAGCAGTTTGGAAATATACAAAGAGAGAGAATTGATTCTTCCATCTGCACGCTGCATGCAGTCCTATTGAGAAAAGCACAATCTTTGCATTTGTGTCTCCATACACTGCCGGGGTAAAGCTCCCTAATTACCTTATCTACTGACAGGACAGATGTAATTGTCCTGGTAAATACACACTGGTTAATTGCCTTCATTTCAATATCAAATAGACTTCTATTACATCTTAAGCATGATCATTTTGTCTTAAGGACAACTTAATTGCCTGCGTGTTTCTAAGGGGAGCCCATCTGTGTCTGCTGCATCTGAATTTCTTCACAGAAAAGAGCCTCTTCTAGGGACAGATTGTCAAGTCCAGTGTTTGACGAATAGCAGACAAAACCTGACAGCTGGAGCAAAATATCAAAGCCTTTCCATTGACACCGTGTTTTTGTAAAGCTCCCAGTCATCAAAGAGCTTTTCAAATGGAGCAGGAAAGGCCACGCTGTGTCTCAGGGCCGTGTTCCTCTCATCACTGACCACCAGATGTACAACAAACACAGAGACAGAAAAAACCTCATATCTTAGCTCAGATACAGCTGGGAAAACAGAGGAGGACATGACGACCATAGCACTCCTCTACAGAAGCTGCCCTGGTTGGTTTTCAGGGGAAACACTCGTCAGGATACAATCACAGACACACTCACACACACTGGTATTCGCACATAGCAGATTTACACTGGTAAATGGACTATTACCTCCAATTGCCACACGCAGCGTGAGGGAATTTGTCTCTTTGTGAGATAAAGATACAGGGACTGGTGCTGCAGAGACTACAGAATATCTTTATCACTTATAACTTTATCAACAAATGCCAGTGTTTCAGTCTTGTTCACACAAGTTGATTCCTCAATGTGACTAACCAAGTGTTTTATGAAATTTCTGGACTTGATGACGGATGTTTTTTCAGTAAATGTTACAGACCAGCGTCTTCCGAGTCAAAACTATGCTGACAAAGCCTGAAAGGAAAGAGCATTATTATTATTTCAAATGCTTAAATTTGCTGACTTGATTTTTTTACCCATTATCAGTGATTAAGTCATCAATAAATTACACTGAATGAATCATCTGTACAATCAAATTAATCTAAGTTATCGGAGGCACATTAGAATATCGACATATTCATGCAAGGTTGTGTTTTAGACGCCATTTCAAAGGCATATTCAGGTCCTTGATGAGTCAAATGATTGATCTTAGAGACAATGCTGTTGTCGTTCCAGCAGACAAGAAGCTTCTCTTCTTTCTTTAACACTTCAGAGGTTCCTCGGGGGAACTTCATGAATTCACTTTTTGGTTTGAAGGGAACATCAAAGAGTCAGTTTTCCTCAGTGTCCCACAGCTTTCATATCCCTTCTTAGTCATCTCATCCAGGAGTGAACGGGGAGTAAGGAGGCTGTCATGGTGAAATTTACAACTTTAAGGCACCTCACCATTCTCTGCATCATATGAAGCCATGTGTCCCTCTTATGACTCCATATTATGCATATGCCCACTCTATCTTTAATTTCCATCTCTAATGGGTGGTTGGTTCATGTCTGAATCACTGATTTCCGTCCCCATTTCCTCAGTTTGGCAGTCAGTCATTCAGTCCATTGGTCTTTCCCAGTTCCTGATCATTTTAAAAAGATGAAGGCTGTTATGCTTTTGGGTACTTTGGGTACTAAATGCTGCAAACATGTTCCTGTATCTCAACAGACTCTGTGTCAAAGCATAATGTTGTAGACTGGGGCTATGCAATTAGATCCTAGTACAAGGGCCGCAGTCCTGCAGGTTTTCAATGGTTCCCTGCTGCATCTACTCAAATTTATGAGTCAACGTGCGGAACTTCATAGGTGGTTGGAGGGCTGGATGATATTTTGATTGATATTAAAATCACGGTTAATATACATGAATATTCATTGATTTAAAAAGTGTCCAGCCTATGCTTCATTTGGTCTTCACTTTTATAATGACATCTTCTGAAATAGGTCAATGTCTTGTAGATTATATAATATTTAAAAAATTAAACACAGCTTGAATTTAGAGAACTTTAAAAGTATCAGAAAAATCTTGAGTTAAAACAGAAAAATATTTGGATACATTTAAAAAAAAAAAAAAACTAGATCAAATTATCAGTGATTACAGCCTAAAATAGCAGCTTGTGAGCCAGTAAAAGTCATTGTACTGTAGATAAGCAGCTTCCTTTTAAACATTTGCCCACATTTTGTCGATCGCAAACGCTTTTTACTCAAACCTTTTGACAGCAGTGGTGATATCATGGGGAGTAAAAGGCAAGAGAATCTTTTGGATGAAAGATTACCCATTCACTGAAAATTCCTACAACAGAGAGGTATTCAGATAAAAATTTCACAAGCGCAGAGGTTGGTCCAAAAAAACAGGTAGTTCTGTCAGTACAGTATCAGCGTTAGTCTTTGGAAAGGATTGTAAGGATAAAATATGTGAAAGGCGATCACATAGTTTGGGATACACTTAGACCATGTTCCGCTAATCACCAGGCACTTCTAAACCATTTACTGTGTAGTGTGGATGAGGATGTCAGCGGCAATGTTTAACTAATCTAAAATGGAATGCAAAGAGTTAGCAATGGACAATGAGGGGACAAGCTGATGTCTCAGTCAATGAGACAGACAGACAAGACGAGGGAGATATTAGGTTACACAAAATGAGGAACACATTAGAAATCATCTCCACTGTCATGAGGCCATATGAAATATCACTTCAAGCCAATAACCCCTTGTACAACAGTCTGTGCTTCATTACATGACTGAATCAAACTGGTGACAAATCACCTTAGGCCCTTTGCAAATCCCACTCCTCCCATTCTCTCTTCCTCTCCACCCTCCTCCCACCGTCTCCTCTCAGCAGCAAGCCGGGGCTCACTTCAACACAAATCATCACTTTATTAAAACAGAAAAAAAGAACAGTGCATCAGTGGATTCATTTGAACAATTATGCAAATCAGACAGGAGATGAAGCTTTTATTAATGTTAGAAAAGTGTTGCATCAGATACTGCTGAAGTTCATTAAGTTACTCTAGCTGAAGATGAACACATTCTGATTAACTTGATGTCACCATGGTCTGTATCACATTATTTTCTTGGGGCTGCGTCAGCGCAACGCTCCCAGTCGATCATGTGCCAATGGTAAATACGGCGGAGGACTGTTTCACAGATTAAAATGTGAAAGTTTGATTGTTTTGTTTTTCTCAAGTCTATTTGTTATGTATTGGACTTATATTGCTTTCTGAAAACTTGAGGGACAGTTGTTGCCGTTACTTTTTTATGGTAATATATGGAAAAATATACCATCCCCTAAAAGGAGGTTGCGCTCAGTTTTTACCTATCACTGTCTTGCAAGTTAGATTCAGTGTTGGAAAAATCATATCATACCCCTTGTCAATCCGCTGCTCCACACCCCTCTCTGTCGCTCTGCAGGTATGGGGCCCAGCAGGTGTTGGACCATGACTGACTGACTGGAGCCCATGCTTGCTGAAGCTCCGAGGGGTAATTAATTTCAGCAAACGACCGCCACGTCTGTCGGCTTTTATAAACGAGCGTTTACGCGCTATGGACAATTTAACCACTCCACTGAGCCTGCCTTGACAGAGATGAGTAAAGATGGGTGTAGGTGTGTGTGTGTGTGTGTGTGTGTGTGTGTCTGTGTGCGCGTATGTTGTCTGTGTGAGCCAGACAGAGGTGGAGAGAGGAGATGGGGACGATGCTGCTTGGTGACTGATGGAAGATTTAATCAATAGAGTAAGCACATTTACTCCCATGATGCCCACCCCACATTCATATTCATAGAATTAATTCTCTCAACGCCTACGCGCTTGCTCACCACAGAAATTATAATGCATGAAGGATTTCTCTAAATCTCATCAGGCCTCATCAAAGGCTAGCATCATTGCTGCTAATTATGTGTGGCATCATGAACTAAACATCATCATAGAATGCTAGTCGAATGACATGACTTTAGATATGAGCTTAATTTGATAGCCAAAAAGAAAATCTTCCTCTAGATTTTGGCAGAAATACCTGAGAAAGCCTGTTTTTGTCTGGCAAAAGCCGTTGGATATATTGGATAAATGGCATCCAGGAAAGCGTTGGCTGTATTGTTTCCTAAATGTATTGAATCAGGTGTGTTTAGACAGTGACAGTACTTGGTCTGATGTCTGAGTATAATGTAAATACTTATACTTGGAAATTCAGTCATATCTTTTGAGGGTTACGTGTGAAAGCTCAGTTTATTTCCAACCAAATCATCAGCTACACAGACTCGGAAAACACATCTAAATCTGCAAAGTATTGCAAAATAGTAGAGTTTTACCCAAGGAGATAAATATCACAGGTAGACTTTGAGGTCCAGAATATTAGAAGGCAGTCTATGAGTCTATATCCCAGGACTGAAGAACACTTAAAGTACTTAATATTTTGAATGATTTAAAAAATGACATTGTTTACCAGACAAATGATTGTTTCTGACACACTATTACTAGCTAATATGCTAACATTGTGTCTATGCATATTTTTCAACTCAAAATCATGGAAACTCAGATGCTTTGGGAGTCCAGTTATCATTATGTAATTTGTCCTTAAGACAGAAAGATGTGACCTGAAGTCACAAATTCTTTGTATAAAGAAATGTAAAATTATTTCAAAGCCCTATTACCTTTGGCAGGTCAAAAACAGATTCAAGTGACAACAAAAAGGAGGGAAAATATAACTTACCTTTCAGGTACAGAACCAGAATAGATAACCTGTGACCCACAGATAAACACTGCGAATATAAAAGATGAAAAAAAATGCTTTGAGAAAAAAGGATCCTTTTATTGAGAATAAACTATTTCATATTTCATTTTAAATACCAAGAATCACTCATCCTCTTTAATATTCCACAACTACAACCTACCTGGAATATATCAAGAAGTAAAACATAAAAACCCCAAAGACCGAGATACAGGAAGCTAAGACACGCTTACCACTAAATGTGATCAACAAATGAAAGAATTAGAGAGTTTAAAAGGTTCAGAGTTACTTTTGAGTGAGTAAACAGGGTAGAGGCATGGTACTGGTGAGGATTTCTGTCACTGTTTGATATTGGAGGGCTGGAGATACTTTCTTCAGACAGTTATAAAGTAAAACCTTTGTACAGAAAAGCCTTGATCTTGCTCCATCACATACACCTGAGAGCTCCACTGCTTGACTTGCCAGAAAAGCTTTACAAGGCAACAGTCAAAGCTTTCATAATGCATCGTCACTCTAAAACTTCCCACTCAAATTTGCTAGTCAATCTCTTACCATCACTTCTGAGAAAAAAAAAAAGAAAAGGCCAAGCTTAGTTTCTCAGTAAATGTGTCACTAGAACTCAACACCATGAAACATGGAGTCTCTCATCCCTCAGAGTTTCCAGAGAGCTGAAGAAGAGCAGAGCCACACCAAAGTCACTGGGCCCTCTGTAAGCCGAGTCCTGTGAAAACTATTCTGTTTGCTTCTACCACTATCAGGTTGCCAGACTTTCAGAGCTGCAGCCCAACTCTGCTTTGTTCCCCCTGCCAAAGCAAGTTACACGGCTTGCCTGGATGTCAGTGTTTTCACAGCTAGACATACATTACTGTGTGACATCAAGCCCGAGGGCTTATAGATCACTTAGATTATATGACAGGGCCCTTTATGGGTTTTACAGGAATGTATGACAGCAGTATGCCTGCCTCAGTACTTGGCAGGGACAACTGGAGTATACCACAGTGCAGAACAGACTAGTGCAGCCATATGAGAGGCCCAGGGCAGTAAGAGGCCCAGTTCCATAGCTACAGCGGGCACAAGGGATTGTTTACGGTCCAAGATGGAGAGTATGAGAATGAGTAATTCTTTGCATCTATGCATATTGATCATCTTTGCACCTATTTAAAGGTGTTTAAGATTTCCCTCTTCAGTCGATGAATGTAGATTTCTTCATGTTGTGAACCCCAATGATCCAACTCTGACAACAACCCCATCTCCCTGCATTTACATTGTTTACATGTTCAAACACATGAAAAACAAAAACCTTAAAACACATTCATACAGTACGCCTCACCAAGCCAGCGTAATCAGGGCTGCATAATGTGTTTACCTCTCTGAGGTACAAGAGTTTGATTAAGAAGCAGCCATCTGGCAGCAGAGGAAAGGAGAGGAGCGGTGTAATCTCTTCTATTTCATACACAATAAATCCTGCCTCTGTAGTCATCATCACTGTGCTGACAAGTCTGTAGAAATGCACGTCAACCTCTAAAACAAACTATTTCAGGCATAAATTTGACTATTTGAAGCAACAACAACTGTACCATCCACTATCACACAGATCTAAACACGCTATAAGTGTGTAATGGGGTCCGGGCCAAATATCATTTAACATATCATTTATTTAATCTGCCAATTTTCTGTCACTTCAGCCTTTAAAATCAACAAGTTGTAAGCCTTGGGTTTCAGTAGAGACGAGCGACGTGAAAGTGCAAAGCCATTGCAATAATAAGCAGCTGAGATTCATTAACTTAATAAAAAAAAGATTTTGATTAATTGGTACAACCTTTGCTTTAACAGTTGCCATATATTTTCTCCTTGCCAGGATATTCTACAGCATCTTCAGCTGAGTCAAAACTATCGAGTCGAAAGCCGAAACAATTTAAGTGTAGTAGTTAAAGTTAAAAAAAATAAAATAAAAATAGATGCCTGCGGTAAAATGATAGCCGGATCTTGCAGGATGTAACCTTCCTCCCTCCTCCCTGGGGTACCAGACAGGCCTGTAGCTAAGCTCAACCTCGGCCATCACTTTTACTGTAGCCTTCCTGCTCCATTAAACCCAACACGCTAAACTCAATGGCTTTCATTCCTCACAGCAATTGCTTCTGCTTCATACCCCTGTGAGTTTTAACAGGAGAGGGGCGATTTGCGTGTAGAGGAGGGGAGGCACTTCCCTTGTTAACACAAAATATGTCAAGCAGTGCCCTTGTTAACTTTAAAAGAAAAATCAGTGGAAAACAGTATCTTTGCTTTCCCCGCTTTCCTGCTCGCTGGATATAAAGATATTGCTCACCAGGGGCCATAGCAAGGATTTAACATCTATAGTAAAAAAGAAACCATTACGTTATACTGTCCTTGTCATGCGGTGGTATTTAATCACCTAGCTTTAAAACGCAACAAGGAAACCTTATCCTACTTAGTCTGGTGCCATGGAGGATTCCACTCTGAGTCAGCAGTTATTGATTATGGGAAATTGGGAAGTGATCTGCTTTATTTAAGTTTATGTAAGAGTCTTACTGTGGGAAAACTGAATATGTGACAAACAGGTTGTGCTGCCAGAGAATCTACAGCAGGGAAAACATGACAGCACCCTTGAATCACAAAGTAGTTATGTTTTTCTTTTCTTTCTTTTTTTGTCTTATCAGAGTGTGTGTGCGACTGTAGTGATTTCACAAGCATGCTGTGTGATGCAGTAGTTTTAAGTGAGAGAAAGGCTTCCTTAAGGGCCATTAAAGCATATTTCATCCATCTTTTTCCATATTTTTTATCTTTAAAATCAAAGGATGCATGAGGGGGAACATCTTTTGACAACACTGGAGAAAGTTTTAAGCTGAATTTTTTAGTATAAAGCATAAGAAACATAAAAGAAATAGCAACAAACAACAACAAAAAAAGATCAGAGGCAATTTGAGTTGTAAAGGCAGGTATAATACAGACTCTTTTAAAGCATCTCTCATGTACTAATGTGAACTGAAATGTAGAGAATGTATGTATGGAACACAGTAAATATTTCATAGTATATCATGAATGAGTTCTTTGCTTAATTAGACTTGGAGCTGTCCCCTTCAGCAACTTCTGCCACGTTACTGTGACTAAATACAATTCTGTCCCATGTAATTATAAAAAGTTCTCCAGGCTAATGTGCTTCATTATAATTCACCTATCAACGTCTTTTAGTAAAAAACAAAAAAAAAGAAAGAGAAAAGATTAAAAACAGAAAAGTAATCTGTCACAGAGGAAGTGTCTGAAACTTAAATGACAAGAGTAGAAATGGCGATAGGGAGTTGACAGTGAAGCTATCTCACAGGAAAGAAACTAGATCATAATTAAGTCACTTTAAAATGCTTTTGGAAAAATTATACAAACTTACATGGGCATTTGTCTTCCTGTGTGCTTTTGTAACTGCGTTAGTATCATATTTTCCTCAATTCAGTGAATATTTAACTTTTTCTTTTCAAGTTGATTTAATCTTACTCAAAGCTGGAAATCCATTATATTTTCTGGGCTAAAACAACACAAATGCAAACCTATTTTTCACAAAAAGTTGGGATTCTGTAAAATGTAGATAAAACCAAAATGCAATGGTATCCAATTTTTACTGTATGCACCAGTATTTTAATCTGATTAAAGATTGGAAACCTCTCAAACACAGAAAGCCAGAAATTATATTAGTTCACAAAAAATATTACCTCACCTTGCATTTAATGGCAGCAATATCTCTCAAAAATTAAAAGCAAGCCGTGATAAAACAGAAACAGTCGGCGGACTAGTAAGACTATTTGGAAACAGTTCAAAAGTTATTGGGTCCCTCAGAAGTTAAGATTGTTAGAAGGTCTGTAATCTGTAAAAACCTAAAAATTAAGCATCAATTCATGACATGGGCCTCATTCACAAACATTCTTATATATCTTCTTTAATTTGTTTTTAAGTTGTGCTTAAGAAGTTATTTTCCAGAAGTCACAATGCTTTCGTTATATTTGCAAATTAACTGTTATGGAAATGCAGCTTCAGAAACAAAATGGCAGCTCTCCCATACAAGGCCAGTCTGGAAAACTAAATACAAAAATTGGTTTAAAAAATAAATTATTAAAATCACTTTAAGAAATCATGGTTTGTGAATATATGCAGGTTATCTTAGAAAATGATCCATCAACACTGCCTTCTTCTTTGGCTTTTTACATGCACCACAAGGGGGACAATTGTTTTGTACTTGGATGAAGAAATCCATCCATCCATCCATTTTCTGAACCGCTTAATCCAAGTGGGTCGCGGGTGCGCTGGAGCCTATCCCAGCTATCAACGGGCGAGAGGCGGGGTACACCCTGGACAGGTAGCCAGTCTGTCGCAGGGCCGACATGGAGAGACAGACAACCACTCACAGGGAGAATTTAGAGTGCCCAGTTAACCTAGCATGCATGTCTTTGGACAGTGGGAGGAAGCCGGAGTACCCGGTGAGAACCCACGCATACACAGGGAGAACATGCAAACTCCACACAGGAAGGCCACAGTTCCAAGCCCCTCCTCAGCCGGAATCTGGCTCC
>JAVQJG010107087.1:0-14573 GCA_036024015.1 Craterocephalus amniculus | reverse complement strand
TTATTCCATTGAAATGTTTGCAACAAAGTTATGTCATATTAAGTAACTAGTCCTGAAAATGGGTTTTAAAAGTGTATCTTTCAGGGTTTTTTTAAATTACCATACAAGAATATTACGTGTTCAAAACAGTTATGCTGTAACCTGATTATTGTCCCTTATCCTGCGAGTTGGCCACAGCAGCTGCCTGTGTGATGCCTGTATCTTATATAACAACCCCCTCCTCGCTTTCTTCTCTCATCTCCAGAGGAGGAAGAGAGAAGTCTCTTCCTCCTGTGTATGTTTATGCTGATGATGTGTCAAACCACTCCAGCCTGCTTCCCTGACTCCCCTCGCCTCTGTCGAGGGTAACTGCTAAGACACAAAACTCCGCTTTAGAGCATTAAATATTCAGGTCTGTTTGGGTTGGCCCTCCTCATTCATATAAGCTAAAAGCTCCGGGAACAAGCTCTTGTTGTCCACTCTGCAGCCGGGGCAATTAGGGAAACATATTTTAAAGCTCTGGTGTTTGTTTTACTAAGACATAAGTTCACTTGTAAGAAATTTAGACAGAGGAATTATTTATGGCCTTAAAAAGCCACAATAGTCATCTCTTTAGAAGAACCAGCACTGGTGTGTGATGCATTTGTTTAAGTTCCCTTAACTGTTGTGACATTTTTTACTCCCACTATAATTTTCTTTAAATTTTTTGTACAACCTCTTTTTTGTTTCTTGGGAGGCCTCTACTGTTCATATCTTAGCTATCCCCTCTCTGGAGCGCTGCATTTCCCTCTCCTTCCATTTCCCTTGACAAATTGAATCATGCTGAAATTCTCTTATCAGTACTCTATCATTTGCACCAAATGCTGTAGGTGAGGCATAATGCGGTCAGAGAGGAGAGAAGTTGTCCTCTGGCAGTCCTTCTCTGTGTCTCTTTGGCAAACTGCTATCGCCGAGTTGATCTGGACAGGTCTTGACTCAATATTCAGACCAGGGAGTTGGATTTAATGGCTCAGCCCTGCTGGAATTTGGGGATTTTCCAGCTGATTGCGATGAAGCAACATAGTAATAGTAGAAATAGGTAAACTCGGCACAACTGCTTAGTTGTTTTCTGTGCATATACTGTAAGAGAATGCCATTTTCTCTTTTTTTTCCCACTTCCACAGTCTTCATCTGCAGCTTCATGGTGGCAGCTCCCATCTTCGGTTACCTGGGCGACCGCTTCAACAGAAAGGTCATCCTGAGCTGTGGCATTTTCTTCTGGTCCATTGTTACTCTGTCGAGCTCGTTCATCAGCAAAGAGGTACGGCATGGCTCCTGTTTCTCACAAAAAACTTTCAGACCTTTGCAGCACAAGAGCTGCAGTATTTTTCTATCAGGCTTCCTCCCCTACACCGACAAGCTAATTAGTCTGTTATGATCTGGATATGCTCAGTGTTAAGGCAAATGAAATGAAATGACACACTTATTAAGTCAGACACCCGCTTTGCCTTTGTAGACATTCTTTATGTCTTTCCCGCCCTCCCTCTTTCGTACCCTCTGGCAACCAGCCGATCAACTAATGAAGACCCATGCCTCTCAGTTGTCTCAATTACAATACTTTAGAAACTAAGGCTGTGTTTTCAATGCCCCAGAGCATATGGATTTAGATTTGATATCCCTAAAAGCTTCTATACGCTGGGAGGTGTTGGGTGCATTAAACAATAACGTTATTCCTGGTGGTGATGCTGTGGGGGAAGGGCTATCCTGCATAGAGTAGTCATCATGTTACAATAGAAAGCCTGTGTTCTTGGACATGTGCTTGTATGCATGCATTTTAAGGATGCAACCCTGATTCACGTGTATGGCAAAAAATAATAAAAAAAATCAGCAGACTACAAAAGCCATGAATGGATATGTGGTATTAGAGGATGCTTTAGTTAAACTGATGCAGCACATGACATATTACCTGCAAAGCAGCATCATGCAGTTTTTGCAGTGCCATGGCTCCTCAGGGTGATAAAGGAGTGACAGCTCAGAGATGTTGATAGTTTCAGGAGGGCATCCTTTGACTTAAATCCTCTACAGAATCCCCTGCTGGGAGTCAAAACTGCAGCCATTTGCAAGCAATACATCCCAGCTGCTTATGGATAAGCTGCAGTTTAGGACCTCCTTCTGACAAATGCCATAAACGCTGCTGACTGTCTATGAGGGTGATGGTGTCGGTCCCACTGTCCTTTGCCCTGCAATTTATTTTCCACCCTTAAGACATGTTCATGATTGTGTCAGTCAAATGAGTGAAGACTCACTGGCTCTTATGTAACTACACAACACCGCTGTCACCATGAGAGATAACAGATATGCAGTGTAATAAAATGTTAATAACCACTTATAACTGACTCCTATCATTACTCATTCAACACACCGCAGTGCATTTTGGATTTGGATTTGCAGCAGATATGGAATCTGGAGCTTATGTAAGAGAAATTCACCACTCTCTTGATGTGCAATTGCATGATTTTTTCTGCATGACCACAAAAGATTATCGTCATAGGGATCACTTTTTAGTAATTTGAAATGCGTCAGTGGCTCTCTGTCACCAAATGCTTCTTCCTGCCAGCACAATAAGATAAATACATTGTAGTGCAACAAATCTAACCTTTTAGAGACATGCATTTATTTCTGTATTTCCTTTGAGTTAATTTAATCATTTTTCGGAAAGCATCACTCAATTTTCATTCAATCTGATCTCATGAATACAAAGTGGGAGAGAAGAATGAGAAAGAGAATGAGATCTATTGCAATTCAGCCTGGCTTAAATTTTCTGTCTTTTACTCTTTTATGGCAATCAGTATTTTTGATAGTTTTCATCTCTGGGTTTATTTGTTCCATTTCATAAACTACGCTTAATTCAGATAGTAACAAGTGCGCTTAGAAGGAATTCAAGTAAGGCAAATGAGATCAGGCCCAAATCAAACATGGGTTATTAGAGTTCAAAAACAGGTGATAGAAAAGCGAAGAACAGCTAAAAAGTGCAATACATGAGGGAGGTGCAGGTTAGAGAAAGGGCAGAGAAGATCAGGTGATGCAACTGGTAGTAATGCAGCACCAGCAGGATTGGCTTGCAAAGGCACGCTTTCCAATTCATATTGCATTATATTGCAAGTCAAACTATACCTGGGCACAATTACTGGTTGAAGGCAAATTTTTTTCCTTCCAAATACTTTAATGTTTCACTGTTTTACCACACCTGAGTCAAATTAACAAGTCTATGTGCAACATAGATTTTGTAATCCATTTGATTGGAATAAGTTATGTTGGGCCATCTAAAACATCCAGAAGCCAGCAATCTAAAAACATTCAACAATGTGTTTAACAATGCAAAACTCACAGGGCAATACAGAAGGAAAAGAGCAGGAAAGCTACAAACAAAAGACATAGATAAGAAAGTTATGACTGAAAACGGGGACACAGATGCAAGATGATTAATGACAATTTGCAAACAGGTGTGTGTGTAAGAATGGCACAGTGCAATGATTAATACAACTCGGAACAGGTGTAGAGCAACCGAATCACTTAAGGAAGAAAACAAAACTCAGTTATGAAACCCTGCAAACTATTAGTATATAAAACTGATTATTATTGCCAGAATTTGATCATGCATTTTAAGATGACAGTTAACAAAAATAAGTCAGCTAACGTGATAAAATATTACAGTGAACATGGAAAACTTGTAGCCAACCTGCTGACCTTTTCCCAAATTGCCACGCTAGCAGTAGCATCTGTTCCAAAGTGAGGGAAAAGAGTTATAATGTCTTGCTTTTTCTCTTTTATCTCTTTGTAGTCTTCAATCCACTTTTACTATTTCCATGCCAAAGTTTTGTGGTGTTTTTGGTGAAGGGCTCTGGAGTTTTTTTGGTTTCTTTCAGTGTTACTAGCGTTTCTGATCCAAGTGGTGATGATAGTCTGGTGATGACCACACGCACAAAAAGAGCTACCATCATGATCCCACTAAATGGCGGGCCACCAGAGGAAGAAAATAGACTGTGTGAATCATTTAAACCTGTGACAACGATAAAGCTTCAACAGTGAAAGCTCATCGGAGAATCAGTGGTTCAGATGCTGTAATACAAAACTAAATGTTGAGAAAACAGCAGAGTGAACCTGTGCAGATTCATCATTGAAAATGATATGGGTGAAGGCCAGAAAATGGGGGTTTTGAAGTGTGGGGGTGAATCCCTTGGGTGTCATCTTACAACAAGGTATGTGTGGTGTATAGTCTCCCGGGAATGTTTGATGGTTGTGTGTTATTGACCTCATGACACTCCTATCCAAAAGCGCAAAGCCTGAGGTGATGGCTAAGAGCTCAGGTCAGCTCTGGATGTTACAATACCAACTTTTAATCGATCACCATCATTATGAGAACCAACACTATGCCTTTAAATTCAAAGAAGCATTTCCTACCCTGTGATGAACTGGTAACGTGTCTGCAGTGCTTCCACGTGTGACTAAGTATTTTTCACCAGACAGCCTGCATTTTTGTTACCAATCTTGGCAATATGCGTCATTTCACTGTGTGGGGGGGACTCGATTTTTTTTGTTTTGTTTTTGCAGCTTCACAAGCAAGCATGAAAACCCATATCCAGTGAGTAGTAGTTGCTATGGAAACAGTTAACAATCTAGCTGCCTCCACCAGAAAGGTGGAGGCAGCTACTCTTGCTTTATCCATGTCTGATAGACGGCATATGCTGGGCTAAAGTAATAAACCTGAATTAAATTACAATGTTAAGGTTGTGCTGATTTGATGTATATATTTCTGTTAAGGTTTAACTCAATCTTGTGCATGAAAAAAAAATCTAGGGGATGCCTGTGTGCTAATCTGTTGTACACCGAACAATGACATCAATGGGATGAAATTGGGATCAATATTTTTTTTGTCACTGCAGTATTGATTGTTCAGCATAAGCATGAATTTAGGTATCTTGTGATAACCTGGTTATGGAGGATATAATCATCAAATGCTGATACTCAGTGTGCGCTCAGTCAATAAACTAAATTAATATTATAATCTTATTATTGATTTTCACTGAAGGGTGAAGCCACTTTTATAATAATCATGAGAAATAAACAGAGTTATGGTTGATTTCTTTCCCCAAATGCAAATTCTATATGAATAGGGTAGATAAACAAAAAGGTATTTAAAACGAATTTTTAAAAAAAAGGTTGGGTTGATTTTTCTAGGAAAAATTTTACTACTAGATCTTCACAGCTTATAATCTTTTTTCCTTTCTCTTCCTTTCTGCCACTTCTCTGCAGTATTACTGGCTGTTTGTGCTCTCCAGAGGACTGGTTGGCATCGGAGAGTCAAGCTACTCCTCCATATCTCCCACCATCATAGGAGACCTGTTCACTAACAACAGCCGCACCATGATGCTTTCTGTCTTCTACCTGGCCATCCCCCTGGGAAGGTAAGCGGTTCACAGACCTCGTCTGCAACAAGCTACATTTAGTAACTTCTATTTGAGTTGTGGGTTTATGACATTGTACTGGTTATGGGAAGTTATTTGATTATTTTATCTGATCTAATCTAACAGATAATTGGGAATTGTCCTCAAATACCAAAGAATCCCCTCCCATCTGCCTCCACTTCATCAGGAAAAAAAATCTCACAATGCTCCTCTCAGACAGTAAAAGCAGAACTTACACTTGGCTTTGCAGAGCTTAAAGGACGATGGGAATCTTTTTCTAAGATGTGGTGGAAGGAGGGCGGTGGGGGTGTATTATTAAGCAGTTCATTCACTCAGAAAAAAGGACCACAGGGAGAAAGCAAACAAAGCCAAATGATAAAAGATAAATGTAGCAGTGGATGTGTTGCATGAGTCACTTGAGGTTTATTGTGAGATATAGTGCTCATCAGCATGTGCCTGAGCACTGCTGCACGCTATGCAGTTTCCCATCTACTGCATGCAGAATAACGGAGGGAGGGGGTGGGTTTATTCTCTCCAACATTGTAAACATTTACATCAAATTAAATTTCTGTTGTTATGTAACCTGTCACTTTATATTGTCTCAGAGGAAAAAACTGTGAGGAATTGTTATATAACCTATTTGCTCCTCTAATCTCATCAGTTTTTAATGTCAGATTAAAGACAGTGGGACTAATGAGGAAGGAAAGACAAAACTGCTTTCTGAGTGGTGTTGTTATGGCTTGCTAAAATGTTTGGGTCAATATAAACCCTCCAGCAACAAGACAATAGAAGGTGAAAGATTTGCCCTCTGTGGCATGCTGTTAAACATCCTATCCAGTCTCCCACTGATAATGTTGTGACCATTTCCAGGATGTCACCTCTGGAATTGGACCGTATTTAAACGACAGTCCTTATTTACTTTTTTTTTGTTTTACACAATAAGTATCAACTTGACTTCCTAGACATGTTTGTAGGTCATGCTGGTGCTTGATAGCGGTGTGCTTTTTAAGCTTGAGTAGTATTGTTAGTGTTGAACTTTCCGAACCCTTTCTGGGTGGACGCTGATAAGATTAGCTGTTAGTCACTCACTGGAAATATCATATGCTGTTAGGATACTGCACTTGTTATTTTTGGACAGAATAACCATAGAAGTACATCCATAAACTGTTTCCACCTTTTTTGTGAATTTGTGGGAAAAAAAACCCCAGCTAAGCGTGTTCAGCACTGAGCACAGATAAGAATTCACTGTAAAGTCTACATTTGACCATCAATCTGTCAGCCAGTCTGTTATTCTGATAGAAAACAGTGTTCTTTGCCCAGAAGCTCCGCAAATGCAGACAAACAGGTTTAAAGAAATCTCAGAAATCAGGAAGTTTTACTGGCTTCGACTAATTCCAGTGAAGAGATTGGACAGAAAACACAGTGATAAGACATGTTGAGGGGAAATGAACAGCACTCGACTCTTGGGTTTTATCTATCCCATCTGATTATCCACATCACTGATGTTTTCCTCTGTAGTTCACACAGGTAATACACCTTAACATTTTGTTGATAGCGCAGAACTCCGGTCTCTTGTTGCACAGGCTTTATAGCACCTGCATTTTGTGACTGTATTCAGAGATCTCTCTCCCATAAATAGACGTACTACGCAAGTAGTTACCAATGCTTTGATCATTAACACATCACCAGTTGTCCATTTCAAGCGCCCAAACACTCAACACAGCTTTAATCATGCTAAAAACAGGATGTGGGTGTCAACAGAGCAAGTTTAAGTGATAGACATGACAGAGTTTACACATAATATTGTGTTGCTAATATGTAATCTTTGTGTCCATCTGCAGTGGGTTGGGTTACATTCTGGGCTCTGGGGCCAAGGACGCTGCAAAAGACTGGCACTGGGCTTTAAGGGTAAGATTATCACAATCAGCTGGAGCCTCCAGCCCTGCACACAAACATAAACCCGAATACAGATGAAGAGCCCCTGCAGGGACTGGTTGCAGGGTCAGGAGACACTCACTGCTGCTCTGACGTTAGAGACGAGTAACGGAGTAAAAGAGCTGCAGGCTGAGCAGCTATTAAATACATCAGTGTTTGCACTCTCTCCTGCAGCAACATTTCCACAAATTTTGACATCAAATACATGCAGCATCTTCAAACTAAAAAGCCTGTAAAGGAAAAACTCTTTAAGCGGTAAAAATGTCTGATTCAGTGAAAGAACATGGTTTTCGTGCGTCATCAAACTGCACACAAAACAGATGTATTTTTGACTGCAGCATAAGGTTTAACTGTCATCTTTGTGTTATTGTTCCTGCTGTTATTTTAGCTGTTCCACACAATACCAAAGTCGTTTTCCATGTATTTTGGTGAGAAATGCTATTCTTAGGAAGCTTTCTTGGGAAACAAAAAGACATGAAAGGATGTGCAAGACGAAGCACCAAACCTCACAAAACCACATATCAGTTTCTATGGGATGGTTTCACAGCAACGGATGTTGAAGACCTACCTGGAGCCCTTTTCAGTTAAAGGCTAAATTATACCTTGTTTTTACTGTGAATCAGCTGAGTACTTAAGACAAAAAGATTGCAAGTGAACTGCTCTGTAAGGCATACCAGCTATAATGGAATAGACCAATGAAAAAGCCGAACAGGGCTCTCCAGGAACCGTTGGCTTCAGGGTCAGGTTTTAAAATCCTTAAAACAAATTATGGCCTTGCGCTTCTTCTGAACAGACCGACATTTACAGGAAGACATTAAACATTCTCTGAATGTTTTGGTGGAAAAGTATCTTAGACTTGAGAACTTGTTGAGCAGGAAGTCCATTTCTTTCTTTCCTGGTAGAGCGTAAAAAAACAAAAGAAAGACAGAAAGAAAGAAAGAAAATACATCAGGGGGGGCAGTTTGTTCCAAAGCAGCCACTGTGACACTCCAATAAAACATCTCCGAGCCAATTAATCACTGCTGGGGCATGCAGAGAAAAACAAATACCAAGACATGAAACGCGTTCCGTGTGATGGTATCCTGTTTTAATGGAAAAAAACGAAACAATGCTGCACTTCCTTTTGTTTTTGCCTGCCATGTCCCAGCTACCTTCCTGAATATGTCAATGTGGTGAAAAAACAAGGAATATCCAAAGAAGTGAGTCTGAGTGGATGGCAGTAGCTAATTTGTTTGATTGCCCCCATCCCTACAGGAAGTATCTAATGAACCCAGTGGGAATGGAGGTCAGAGGTCACAGACTCCCGGTGTCTTGTCCGAAGAATCAAAAGAAGCTCAGATTTATTTCCTACTTCATTCAGACCAGCTTCCATTAATTTTTATTTTATTTTTTTTGCTCCAAAAGCTCAGTGTAGAAGTTAATGCCGGTAAGATGCTCAGTACAGGCAGACGGCTCAAAAGGACACACTGTAAGAAAGTGAGTGATGAATGTAAACAAAAAACACACACACACACATAAAAACATATCAACTTATGCATATAAATGAGCTTTTATGAGCAACTAAACACAATATAACATGATTAATTTTCCCTGACATAAAATTGGTTCTGCTTTTATGAACAATTTGTATTGCGCAAACAAATTCTCTTTAACGCATCCCATCCTGCTTTTTGTTTTTGTACCCCCCCTCCAGAAAGATACACACAGTTACAAACGTGTGACCACATGAACCATAGAGGATGATAATGTACATGAAAGCAGATGGGCAGCTGTGAGGTTTTCACCTGTTCACAAAGCAGCTCAAAGCCAAAAAGTCTTTTAGCCGCTTGTATGGTTGCAGACCTGGACAAGCCCACACCCATTCATAAACACACACACACACTCGGTGCTAGTAGAGTGAGCAAAGGGAATGTTCTTACTTTCGGAGGGCTTGTATAGGATGTCAGGCGTGTCAGCAAACAGTGGCCTCACATTCAGACTGTTAACACGCGGCTCTTTGTCCTGGATCTCATGCTTTGCCTCGCTTTCCCCCAAACCTCTCCCATTGTGATGTGTCAACAATATCTGAGCCCTCATAGGTCTCTTTGAACTGTATTGATTGATTGATTTCTTATCCTGTTAGGTGTCCCCGGTCTTAGGCATAACCGTGGGATTTCTGATCTTGCTGTTTGTGCCTGAGCCGAAGCGAGGCAGCGTAGACCAGATCGGGGCCCGCGTCAAGACCCGCACTTCCTGGGTCTGTGACATGAACGCGCTCATCAAGAAGTAAGGCCTGTTACCAGTATATCAGGGTTCTAGCAAATCTCAACAATTTATCCCTGAAATTTCCCAAAATTGATTTTATTATTTGTTTGCTGTTGTTGTTTGAATTTGTTAAATGGTTGTGTGTTCATATTTTGTATATTGTTGGATCATCACCTGTATGATTTTGTGTTTCTTTCACGCCAGTCGGAGCTACGTGTTCTCCTCCCTGGCGTCAGCGGCGGTGTCCTTCGCTACGGGTGCGTTTGGTATGTGGATTCCGATATATCTGGCCAGAGCCCAGGTGGTGCAGAGGACAGCGGAGCCCTGCACGAAAGAAGTGTGCCCCAGTCCTGACACGTGAGAGCTTCAATTTGACTTACGCAACATGAATTATTAGGGATGTAATGAAACTTCGAAAATTGATTTAAAATCGATTCAAACTGGTTTAAATGCCAATCGATGTAGAGAAAAGGAAAATCGATTCACATGAATCAATGCAATGAATGCAGATGATGTTCAAAACAAATAAAACTTATTTTGTTCATAAAAAGATTTGTGATCATTTCTGTATCTATAATAATTACTGCATTTGTTCAGTGTTTTCAAGTTTTGTTAGTGCGTCAGGAAATAGAAGGTCACAGATTTAAACAAGGGAGAAAAGGCAAATATAAGAAAAAGACTATTCAAAATCGAAATCGAGAACTTAAAATCGAGATCTAATCGTGGCTTGAGGGAATCGTTAAATCCCTATGAATTAATATTTATTTATGCTGGTGCTTGGTTTAAATTCTCAATTAGAATATTTAGTTGCACGTTCTAAACTTAGTTTTATATCTAAAGGAAATAATGGGTATCTTTTGCAGCTTCATCTTCGGAGCCATCACCTGTGTGACGGGGCTGTTAGGCGTGGTCATAGGGGCTGCAGCCACCCGGCTGTCTCGCCAGAAGACCGAGCGAGCGGACCCCCTCGTCTGCGCTGTCAGCATGCTGGGCTCAGCCATCTTCATCTGCCTCATCTTCGTGGTGGCCAAGAAGAGCATTATTGGAGCTTATGTAAGTTTCACTTCCTGTTAACATTTCTACACCGTCTTCAGAGAAAGGACTTAGGGTTATGATTTACGGTTTCCCTTTGAGTGGTGTTCAGTGGAAAATACCACCCTGACAGAGTAATATCATTATGCGGATAATGGATTTTGGCCCATCGGGGATGAACACTGAAAGAGAAAGTTTTCTGACCAATCAAGCAGGAAGAGACCTCATTAAATCTAATCAAGGTGGGGTGGACTTTCGAATAAAGCGGGAAGAGAAATGAAAAGAAATTGTTGCCGGTTCCTTTCAATCCCTGAGGAAGTGCATTGGTGTCGTTCCTTATAATGAATAGCTTTAATTGCAGGTTAGATTCAAATGTCCTCTGAGGCTGCAGCAGGTAAATGAAGCTTATACCTTTTCGGCCAAAAGTTTAGCACAAAATGAACAAATGTGTGACACATGTGAGTCTACTAGCCTTGTAAAGCAGGAAAGGGTGCAACTGTATAATCGCTGCTTTGAAACAATGCACCTCGGGCTGGTAGACTTACAAAGCACAAATCTCTGGTTCTTATCAGTGACAAATGAATAGGAACTGACCATTAACTGGCTGGTAATAATGCTAAAAATCTGGGAAATAGTTTCCCATGCGTATTAGAGAACATAACAAACAGGCCTCCATATCCTAAATATGTGACCAAGGCGGACCTTTGCAAGTCTTTTAGTACCGCATTGTTCTTTATATTACGGTATATAAAGGGTGTGTTAAGGTTGTGGAAGTGAGCGAACCTTTTTAAGTTACACATAAATTGAATTAAATTAAAAGAAAAAAGGCTGTGGTCGTTGGATAACTGCTGGATAAAGAGCTTCCTAACAGCTGATATAAATAATGATTTAACTAATGAAGTAAGATTTATGTGAACTCCTATTAGGTCAAAGGCACACATTTATCAAGTGTTTGACAGCGGCATGACTCAGCCAATTAGAGCTGAGGTGCAGCAGGATCCATATTAATTACATGATTACACATCTGTCCAACTTAATTTTATACAGTCTCCACCTTACAGAAATAGAATTTACCTTTTGGTAATAGACTCATGTAACACCTGGTTTCTATCCCTGTGTAAATCACACATAGTTTGGCTTAAATTTTCTGCATAATATTTTCTCATCTTTGTTGCCCAAACACTTGACTACACTTCTTAGAATCTTAAATCATGCTACAGTAAAGAAGTGGTAAGTGAGCAGCTCAAGTTTCATTGCAAAGAGCTGACAGATGTGTCATATTATAAGGCGTGACATGGTAGTAGCAGTCGGTGCATCTCTGTCGAGGCAGATCGACCCCTCGCAGCTGTTGTCTCGTCAACACATAGCTAATCGGAGGAAAGGCCGGGCTTCTCCCTTCTAAGAGGCAACATGTCGGTCACGGTGTCTGGTTCGCAGCTCTCAGAACAGACCTGTCTACATCTCTGCTGTCTGACCTCTTCCGTGGCTCTCTGTACTTTACAGTAGGTCTGGCACCCTGGCTGGGGGGGGTTATTCCCCAGCAGGAAACACACATCAATCGCCCGTGTTAAAGTGTTTTAGATGAAACCAGCCAGTACAGATACATGAGATTCCACTGCAACCAAATTCCTCTGGGTCTGTTTCGAAAAAACAGAGAAGCAGAAAGAAGAAATGGTGGTTGCCGGCTGTAGCTTACAAGCATAGGTAGCCAATATGTACATGCAGTGCACTGCAGGAGATTCTTTAAAGAGGACTTGTTTCTTTGCTCCACCCTCTCTGAAGCAGGACATAAATTCATACCTTTAAGATCAGTGAGTGTTTATGTGTTTTCCACATCGAATCTCTTTGACAAGAATCAACAATTGTTGTCATCCTGCAGTGGTTTTCAGCTTGTGGGGTGCATACTCAGCTCCACAGGACCAAAATGAAGCCCCCCCTACACCCACATGTAATTGGGCCATGACATAATAACATGGTTTTGAACCACTGCGACCAAAGAATTTTTTTTTTCAGCGATGGATTCTCACAGGATAGAAATATCGCCAGCTTCCTCTTCTGGCTCCAGGTCATGTTAGTGGAAATAAGCCGCCCGTAGTCAGCACATCTGACTGTGAAATCTTCTTTGTTTAGGCGTGCATCTTTATCGGAGAGACGCTGCTTTTCGTGAACTGGGCCATTACAGCGGACATTTTAATGGTAAGTACAGAGAACCTATATTTATCTTTTAGGTTACTGGAAATTCCTGCATGGGTCTATGCCAAACGGTACCAAACTGCGGTTACCCAGTTAGAGTTTTGGGTTGGGAAATGTGTGAGAGTCTTTTCTCTGATGTGTGTTTGAAAAGAGAAAACAGAAGGTCCAGTGAACTGAACTAAAGCAGCTCGTATCACCTCGCATAAGCTGATGTTTTCATCTTCATCTTTTCTCTCTGTGCAGTTTGTCGTTATACCAACACGACGAGCAACGGCGGTCGCCTTTCAGAGCTTCACCTCTCATCTGCTGGGCGACGCTGGGAGTCCTTACCTGATCGGCCTGGTAAGACTCTCCCCAGCACCCCTGTGCTTATAAATCTGGAGCGCGCTGTTTCAGAGCGCCATTCACACATTTGATGCACTCAGACTGCAGTTTTGCTCGGATTTTAAGTAGGCCAGCGCAAAGTGTGGCACAAGAGGAGCATTTAGCACACGTCTCAGGAGAGCCGGCGAACACAGTCGTGATTTCACCGCTGCTCTCCAGGCTGTCAGTGGTATTTTCTAGCAAATCTCACGGTTCCCAAGAGACGCCAATGTTAGTGTATGTGATTGGTTGGGAGATGAGAGAGTGATCCTTATTTGGACGCCGGGCCTCTCAAGGTCACGGCCAGCCCACCCCACCCTGAGCCCACCCTTCAACCAGCCACATGCACTTAAACAATAGCATCCAGTTGGCCAGAATGAAAATGCTGCTTGCTATTCAATGGAGCGTGAAACAGGATTCACCTCAGACTGTCAAGGCGCATTCTTCTCATTTTAAACCGAGAACGAACATTTCTGAAGTTAAATAGTAACTCCACTGAGGGGCACATTCTGTACGCTTTAGTGGACAGTTAACAATGCCACCATCTATACCTGTGTAAAGCAGTTTATAGGAGTGTTTATGATGTATTCTGCAGCAGTAAAATGCTGAGGGACAGTAGCCCGTCCTGCGCTACGTGTTTACATTGTGTTTTAACATCACACCACTGGCTCGCCGCCTGAATTATGTTAACAAAAGCAGGGGAAGTCTTTGATTAGGGAGTCGAACTGAGCTTCGATATGCTCTGTCAGGGCTTGACAGGCTGGCAGCAGACACAGCTGTCCGCTGAGCTGCATTGATATTGTGTTTTTTTTTCTTTTCATTCTCTTAAATGGGAATCTTTTAGTTGTTCAAGGCAGAATAACAAAGCTGAATTTTCTTTTCTCCACCTACGAGGAGAGCTGTGAAAACGGCTGGTCAGATTTAGTAGTGTTATTTAAAAGCATCGAATTTGATAATCAGGCTCAACTGGATGGATAAATAGGGATGTCACCAAAAAAAAAGACTAAAACGGCAAGCTTTTGTTAAAAAATTCTTTAATTTATTCTTTTTTAAAATCTTTTTAGTGTGTTTTTTGTGACACTCCTATCATTCCATACAAAAGCTGGGACTCCCATGTTTTTAAATAAATTTCCTTTTGACATACATGTCTTGACCTGAACATGTTTGATCATACTTTTTCAATACAGCTGTAAAAAAAGACAACAAAAAACACATCAAACCTCAGAAAACTAAACAATTTTCTGGATTGGATCATTGTTGCAGTCTTTCATTAAAGGAACTATACCTGATATTATTTTAATCTTTCTAAGAAAAATGGTTTTCTACGTGGTATAGTATGTGGTAAAAGGGGTAATTTCATTACAATTAACGACTCATTGATTG
>JAVQJG010107078.1:0-14788 GCA_036024015.1 Craterocephalus amniculus | reverse complement strand
AATTAAAATTAAATATTGTAAAAAGTATTATTGTGAAAACAATCCTGAAATATTTTCATAAATTGAAAATTATAAATATATATTAAAGAATAATAATGTATATATTTCACAATAACACTCTATTAATTTACTATTAAAGGCCATAATATATATTTGCCTTTAATTTATCAAAAAGGTATTTATTTCAAAGTCTTATTTATATTTATTCAATTTTGAATATTTTGGGCCTCCATAGTGCTCAAAAGGTATTCAAACTTACGCTAAAGGATGAAGGACATACTGAATCAAATGCAGCTTTCTGAGTAATTTTACTTTTCTTGGGTTGGAGTTCATGTTTTGCTACCTGCTTATAATAAAATTAAGCAATGCACCTTCTGCACATCAATGCACACGTTCACTTCTTTTTTCCAGCATATTTTTCATATATAATCTAAACTTTATTTCATTTTATCACTGTAGACATATTTGAACTAAAGTATGATTTATTTGACAATTAAAATTAATTGCATCATTATTATAATATACGTTGCTGCATTGTCTTCCTGTTGTGTTATCGTCCTGTAATTTGTGCAGTCTTTGATTCCAAATGCAAGCAACGGTAGTCTGTCACAACTATGTTCTAACAAGCATTGAGTGTGACATCAGTGACAGTGGCCATGCATTCTCTGCCTTTGTGAAGACACAGAGAGAAGCCAGAGGGTCCCTAGAGGACATATTTGTTGGCTCTGCTTCAGACTGTGCATGTATCAGAATAAAATATGCTCATGACTTGCAAGACATCCCGCGCATGTTTGCCCTATGTTGGGGGTTGACACACAACATAATGCATAAGCCTTAAGTGGGTCTGTGACCTGTTGAGTGCTTATCTTGTCAAAACTTACCTTAATGAAGATTAATTCGTTTTTGTTTCATTTGATTTACCAGGTTCTACCCTGTCAGAAACCTCATAACAGCACCTAGAAGTGAGAAAAGAATCTAATCTGTCTCCATCATTAAAAGTGATGCAACCACCATGGAAGATTAGTCATGATTTATTTTACATTACATTTTACATAAAAATTAAGAATAACAATATTGAAAAAAAAAACAAGAATAAAACATTGAATTTGCACTCCGCCTTCTTGTCAAACTCTTTCTGAACAAAAACAGCAGGTACTGGGTGCAACGTGAGTGAGTGTTGACATGGGGTTAAACTAATGATGCAAAGCCTGAGGCATACTGACAGGTCTGCTGTGAGAGGCCAGGCATCAACTCCAGGTTGCTGATGTTTCCAGCTGACAGACACCGACTGCTTATGAAGCAAGGCCTTGTGAGATTGTTGATGATTACTGCATTCTGCTTGTTCTGCCGACATTTTAGACCCCCCACTCCACACCATTCTGAACAAGTCTTATGGGATAAAATGCCTGTCTTAATTAGTTCTTTTCATCATTCTTACCCCACTTGTGTGCAATATCTGGATGCCAGTTTTGAATTTTCTTCAGACTAACCAGTGTCCAGTCGCTCATGTATGTTCTCTCCCTTCTATTTTATACTCAATTCAGAGATTTGATTAAAAGGGGGGAGAAGTACAGAATCCCCATTTACTTGTAGCATTTATATAAAGGAAGTGGAGTAAGATTCTTGCTATATACTGGTAAAAATAGCTGTGAGTGTTTCAGGGAGAGGCATTGAAATAGATGTACTAGAACTGTTACAATGTTTGTTTCCAGCTGGCATAGAAAATGGCTGACTGAACTACCTGACTTGACTCACAGCAGTCAATGAAAACTGTGAAGTGAATTGTAACTTTCAATGCAGAGCTATTATGGGGCTGTCAAGGTTGAGTATGGTAAGCTAACTAGAGATGTCATATAATGGAACTTATATTGCATTTGTAGAAAGAAAGACCACAACTTCAAACTGATCTGAGTTCCAAGTTTATCACACAGGCTGGAAAGATGAAGACACACATGACTAAGAATTAAAGTTAAAATCAGACTCAAATTCCTACAAGAGACTTATGAACTTGGACTTGGTCCTATCATAATTGCTACAGCCAATAGAGGGCACTATCACAACAAAATCACAAAGGTCCTCTTTCATCCATGTTATATTGTAATGATAAAGGGGCAAATCCTATCAGTCAGCATTTCTCCTCATTCCGGAAGTTATTTGTAGTAAATGATGTGCTTGTATTTGTGCTTCTGTGATTACTACACTGAATCTTCCAACAGATGATAGAACTTCCTCAAACCAAGTTTAAGCTAAATAAATAGTGTGACATTGGTATGGTGCTTTTGCTCACAGTACTACCTTGTTTATACCCAAAAGTATTATATGAATGCTGTTTGTTTTATTAAAATAAAAATAACATTAAATTATTTTGCTCCAGTGGATGTAGAGCACATTTCTCTATTTAATACTGTGATGTCATGTAAACTGTGGCCTTAACTACTCTATCTAATCATGGAAAATATCTTATAATCTTTGCTATGGCACTATGAATAGCATCAACAAATAAATTGTACACAAAGAAAATGCCATCTTTTCTGTTTTAATGAAAATCTTAGAAATATCTGGTCACAAAAATAACAGTACAAGTAATTTATTAGATGATAGCAAGCATTCACTGCAGCTTACTTCACTCTACGGTGTGAATTTCATTTGCATTTATTAATTCTACAGATAGAGACAGTTTTGAGATGGATTTGCTTTGAGGACTGAATTTGTTTCATATTTTGGGAAAACAATAACCTTCTGGTGTGGCACTTAATTTGTTTCCAGTGTGAAGAGGAAGGGATAATTGCTTTTTCCCAATGCAGAACAGCTTTTGTGGCTCTGTACATGGACACTTGGACAAAAACATGTGGCAAAATTAAGATGCCACCCAGAATTTGCCACATGTTCAGGTTTAACCCTTGAAGTGTCTGCTCATTGTCAGTGAGTGTCATCAAGCTTTCATTTGAGGGACTAAACCTGTTTGAGTTATCTCTACTACTTTGTTTGACTAAGTTATACCACATGTGTTGTTACATACCCAAAAACTGGTAAAAAACAAAAAAAAAAGAAAAAAAAAAACTTCTGCTAATTATATTATGACCCTGTATTGGATCTCTTGGCTCAAAAACATATCCAGTAATAACAGGACATAGAAAATGATGAGATTTCATGCAAAGAAGAGGCAGAGGTTATCTTTTCCAAAGTCATACACAAAAGGTATTGAATGATAAGAGGTAAGATACTGACACCAAATACCCAGAGGATTCTCAAGAAGTGAGCAATGATCAGAGCTCTATTCCCTGCTGTTGCTAAATGACTTGAAAAGCAATACTGGGGAAGTGAACCATGACTGAAAGGTGGCCTCTGCAATGTCGCCAAGAAAGCTCTGGGTTTTGTTCCAAAAGGAGAGCATATGATGTTTTTATATTGCAGGCCGTACTCTGAGATGGTATGAAGTGAGAAAAAAGGGTCACAAATATACAGCTTGAATAATATAGAGATAAAAAGACATTCAACCACAAAAAATAGCCTCACTTTGTCTGCAAAGACAAAATTGATAATGACATTATAAACAAGGTCTATTGTCTCCCTAAGTCCTTGCACTAGACTGCATTTACAACCCTGCTCAGGATGTGTTCAGGTGTTAGATCCTTAAGGTGAACAAGTTTTTATCTCAGTGTTCTTGAATCTGAAGTGCATTGGGATGTTGTGTTTGGGGGAACACAACACCTTAATTTTTTTGGACACTCTGACCTTGTCTAGAAAAACAGTATTGTTGCTTCTGTTTTTCTTTTTCCTCTCTGTTGGATGTTGTGCTCTTTTTGTCTCAATTTTCTTGTTGACTTTACAAAGACTCAGCTGGAGAATCCACAGGTTTTAAGCAGCATGTTAGTAGAGAGAAATGCTTCCAACACAGAGAAAAGCCATAACAGGGATAGTGATCTTATTATTCTGCAAGTGGCCACGGTGTCTGATATAGTTAGAAGGATTTTCTTCTAATACATCAACTTGACTGCAAAATAAATTCAGTACCACTCTTTGGCAAAAAATAGCCCAAATACAGCTGATTTAAAATGTATGTTCAGCTCAGTGGCTTAATAAATGCTCTCACTTTTTACATCTAAAATACTAAGAAAAAAGTTCACCATGTCAAATCCACTAGTTTCTCATAGGTAAGAGACACTCCTTTGAAGACAATAATATAAACATTTTTAGCAGACAGAACATGCAATAAAGTGTCCTATGTCTAAATGAAATGGGCATCACAAAACAGGAAACTTGCATTATACTACAGCTCATTAACTACAGTGGATCCACAAACTAACCTGTCAATACTATTTATACAGTATGTCAAATGTAGGTGTTAGATTTGTCAAATGAGAATTTAATCAGCCTACAGCACATTGTCAAAGTTTGGATAAGCAGTGTACCAGACAGTCATCTTTTTTGTCCGGGATGTTTCTTTCTTTTAACCGATTCTTTTATTATCAATGTGCGAATGTGGCTGGGTGAGGGAGGGCCTGGGTGGAGATTAAGCCCACAGCCTCCCGGGTGAAGGCCATGTGCGTCGATCAGTCCTCCAAAGGGATATCCCTGGAGGTTGTGAGATGGATCACCGCTTTGGCCCTCCTTTGTACTGCCACACTTAGTTTATGTAATTTCAAATAATAAGGTTGCAAACAGGTGGTGGCAGAAGGATCCTTGCTAAGTGATGAGGATGACATCATTTATATCAGAAAGACTTGGTGCAAAAGTAGATGCAGAAAGGGTGGATTCTCTTATATCTGATCTGACTCCACCTGTTTGTCCATCAGGTTTTTACAGACAGTGAGGATAGATGTATTCTACTCACCTGCCCTTCATGTCAGATGTCATGAGTTACATGAATTGGTGTGCAAATAGTGCTAGACGCCCCCACAGAAGAGATGGAGCATGTTACAAAAACAGTTCAACTACGTTTTCATCACTTTTTAAATCAAATGAGTCACATGAATTGTTTCACAAGAACACCAAAGATAATCAATGACACTGTGATAGACACGGAAAAAGTTTGTGCAGGATTTTAGATTGTTTTACTCATTTTTAAGCCTCATCAAGCTCTGCTTTTAGTGTTACTTTTTTATCTTTAGTTAACATTTTTAGTGTTTTTACATCTCATGGATTGGGCTGTTTTACTGACATTTTTTTGTCAAATCCATGTAGGCCTACCTGTCACCAATCAGTTAGCCACTGATCAGCTGTTAGCTAAAACAAGCTAGCAAATGGGTTCACTCAAGAATGCATGTATGTCCCCTGGAGGTAATCTACTCAAGAAATCTACCAAAAAATACACCCAGGGGTTGTCCTGTAAGCTACAAAACAAAGACAGAGACAGCTAGGTTATGTTATGAGATTTTATAATAATACTTGTTACCATCTCTATATGCAGAAAACATTCAATCGTACTGTTCTATTTAGAACCTCTGAATTTTATAAATCATCTATTGTAGGCGATTGTCTGGATGAGATCAAAAATTGGCTGAACGATGTAGGTGTAGGAAGTTGAACTAGAGACGATTATCCATGTTTTTGTTTGTTTTCTTTAGAATACTGTAATTGTCTTCTTGCTTGTTTGAACAAATCACCTTTAAATCACATTCAGACACCTTATGCTTCTCTCCATTGGTTGCCAGTAAATTTTGTTCCTTTTACCTTCTACCTTCACAGCCATACCCTACGTGTGAAAGCACCACAGGATATCTCTGATCTGCTGAAACCACATCCTTCATCCAGTCTTCTCAGGTCATCAGGTCAGAGGTCGCTGTTTGCCCCACAGGCTCATTTTAAAAATCATGGTGGTCTGGCTTCCCAGGCTTCTATGAGGAACTTTCCACACTGCTATTCTGAAACAAAGCATCTGTAGGTCAGCTGATTGGGTATTTCAAAGCCATGAATTAGCAAAAACCTATATTGATGCATAAAGTCAGAGTTGATGATAAAGATTAGATGTGGAGTTCAACCACTCTGTAGGAGGACCTGTAAAGTGAAACTAATGCACAATACAGTTTCTGACTATACTACTGACTCTAGAGAGGCATGATCTGACTTGGGTGGATTCAAAAGTTCCAAATATATACAAAAACACTCAAAATACACCGACTCGGGGGTTTTCTTTTCTGGTCTCACATCAGACAGAATATTGAGACAAGTGTCTCAGTTCACCACAGGGATAACAAGTGTGTGCCATCTACAATGAGTAAAGAAGTGCACACAAGAAACACTGTAGACAGGAAAGGAGGGGAGAGGCACTGGGATAAGAGCAGACAGCCAAATAGATAAGATAGACAGACAGTATGCAGGTTCATTCTTGTTCAACACTGTAAATTCTATATTCTGAGCTCAGCACAAAATGGAAATATTTCAAACACATGAGCTGATGTCATAAATTGAGTATTTCCTAAGAAAGAGTAGCTGAGTTGACCGATTATTTTGAGTCCATATATAAATGATAGCAACTGAAATGAAATAAGCAGCAACTAGGGTTTAGAACTTTGTGGACGGCGATGGAAATAATTGCATTTTCAGTTTTCTGATTAGTTTTTAATGTGACGAAGGATGGTAGCACAAAAACCTCATCAGTGAGAGCAGCTGCTTGAGGAACATATGCAAGGATGTTGCATTCATCATTTCGTGGCATAGATTTTTCTATCTAGCATTGTCTCGTTTCACTGGCATACGCTGATATTATCACTCATCATGCTTAAGGATAATGCACAACAATTCAGATTAGCAGAGGTTAGAAAAAAAAATCCACTAATCAAGAGTTTAGAGGAAAATAGTTTCAATTTAATCTCCCAAAGGAGGGTACTTCATGCACATCATTGAGGCATGTCAGAGTTCAGGGGTTTAAGGGATTGTGGAACAGGCTTACTGCATCTGGACAGGACAGTTATTGAGTGCACTTGTCCTTGGGGTCGGACAAAGGCTTATGTGCAAGCGAGGAAAGTGACAATTGCGCTTATCCCAGATTGTATTAGTGTCTGGACACAGAGAAGAAATAAAAGGAAATAAAATATAGCTATGAAATAATCTGTTCTACTCATATCAATACATTGAGTATTCTTTGAACACTATCAGTATCTTAGACAGACTGTAAATCCTTTAAATTGTGAGTTGCAAGATTTTAAAACTGTTTTTCACATTTTTTTTCTTTTTTAATGGGTTCAAGGCTCTGGTACCTCTTTATATTAGTTTAAGCTTTATTTGGACTCAGTAAAACGAAAGAGTTTCTGGTTTCTATAGAACATTGCATTTCAATATCCAAGCTGATATTTGATGAGATAAATAATCCACTTCAGTTCAAACAAATTTTTTTATTATCATTGTATTCGTTTGACTTAAAGATGCACACAGGACTTTTGTAGACTCTCTGAGTGAAGTACCCCTTACCGAACGTCTGATTTGCCGTCCATCTTGTATCCTATCTGAACATTTTTTCCAGACAGAAAAAGTTAGTCCAATGTTGACTCGTCTTATCTCTAGCTCTGTGTCTTCTCTTTTCCTCTTTTCATCAAAACAACCGGTGAGTTTATATTGACTTTCTAGCTTGTGAGGTAGTGCATAAAGTGAGACTCGGCTTCAACATCACATGGTGTCAAAAAAGTAGTTTGGTGCAGCTTTTCAGTTTCAGGACAGCTAAAAATGCAGATATGTCTTGAAGACCAATTTGTCTTCAAGAGTCTTATTCACATCCTTGGCACTAATCATTCCGTTTTTAAGTGGTTTTAAGTCAGTAGTGTTCGGAATTCAATTCATTTCAGGTCAATTCAATTCAGAAGACAGTATTTATCCCCAAGCGGCAATTAAAAAAGGCACAGAGAGCAGCAGTACAAGATCAAACAACAACAAACATGTGCAAAGTGCAAAAGACAATCAATACATATTAATGCACAAGGGATATATTGAAAAGGCTATGTGCTAAAGTGCTTCCTCTTTGCAGTCAGAGGAAGATTGTCAAAAGAGGAAGATGCCTCTTTGGCATTGGTATGATGCTGAAGAATGCAGGAGTTACAGCTTAGGAGCTGGATGGGTATAGAGACAAAGGTGGCTCTACTTCTTTGCGTCCTGCAACCGGACAATGCTGTCTGCATTCAGATGAGAGCCACTTACACAACCCACATAGGGTGTGTGAGAGGTCTTGTAAGATCCTGCAAGCAGTGTGGGTGGTTTGTTGCTCAAACAAGACAGATAGAGCTTTCATAGGATGCCTAATGATTTTGGAGTAGACATTTGTAATGCTGTGGTTCTGCAGGCTGATGGACTAAAGCCAGCAGGTGAACAAAAAGGTGAGAACTTTCCTAATAAAAGAATGATAGAGTCAGAATATTTTTATTCACTCCAAGGGACCTCGATTTCCCCCATTAAGTACAATACCACCAAGATAGCCTGCCTTTTCCCAAATAAGTACATTTAGGAAAAAATATATACATTATCAAGAGTCTTGCAAGTCCTCACCAGTAACATTGACTAATAACATATCTTACTTCGCCCTGCAGTCAGCATACAGATGCCTGGCTAGACTCTTGTATTGATTACAATACAACCTTCAGTCATATCCTTGTCATTATAAGTGTAAGATCTCGACTGCATTTTTATTTTTTCTGTGAGGCTGTAAAGGACACACCATGAATATATGTTACATTTTTGAAAAATAACAACACATCAGTGCTTCAAGTAAATGTAACCTGGTACATTTAATTTTTACCATCTCTATATGCAGAAAACATTCAATCGTACTGTTCTGTTTAGAACCTCTGAATTTTATAAATCCTCTATTGTAGGCAGTTAAATTCTGCTGTTTCATGCAGCAAATAAATTGGCAGAGACCGCCAGAGTAATCATAAAGTTTCACCTTGCACGTGCATTTTTACTCATATCGGTGCTCTCACTTTCTTTGATATTGATTTGGCTTCTGGTGAATGATCATGTTCTGGCATACTATGTAACTATATCTTCTAGTCACCTACAGACATAGGTCATATCAGGGATGTCTTTTGGAAAGAGAACAGCATAGCGACCCTGATATGGACCGTCTTTTAGTTTCCCAGATTTTGAAAAGTTGCCAGTGTTGTGACTGGGTTTATTAAAAGAAAAATGATCCTACCAAAGTCAATTCTTTCTGGTGGGTCAGAAAATATCATTATCTGTCAGCCTAAACAGGTCAGGCCCTCTCCCTTGCATCTCTCGTCTACACTCTGTTATGTGCAGAGGTTCCAGTTCAGTTGTTTAATTTGCAATAGCCATGCTCTTCCAATAACATTAATGTGATTTTTTTCTTTTTCTTTTCTCCTGTAAGTTTTATAGACTCCCAGTCGGAATATCTGTTTCTGGTTTAGTGCCATTTTGCTAATTTTGCAAATTAGTGCCATTTCTTCTAATTTATTCTTTACTGAGAACTTCCACTCGCTAAATCTTCTCTCTACCATCTTTGTATGACCTAACTCAATCTTGAGTTTTCTGAAAGATGAGTCTAATGACCTCATAGAGCAAAAGCACATGCCAGTGGTTCCTGATTAGCATTGGAAAATATCACCAAATTCTCGTAAAAAGCACCCTATTTTTCTCAGCACTGAGTGATCACATAACTTGAAAATGATGCCTTAATGAAGGTAACAAAGCCCAGAAGATATTTTTAAGACGTTGGAGGACATGACTTCAACATTCACCAAAACATATGCTCCAAGATGTCTTTGATTTTTTTAAGTGATATTTTTTTTATTGAATTAAATCATAAACTGCATTCACCTTGTAAAGTCTAAATAACTTTAAACAAAACATTGTAAGTGTAAACTTTAAATTTACTTGAATATGCACCATGGAGCCACGCACATGTAGCACTATTTTAGAGTATACCTGATTTATGAAATTAAAGTGTCTGGGAAGTGTCTGCCTTCTGGTAAGTCACAAGCCACATTTAGAGACTGTCTGGCAACAGTGATGATGGAGTGGTAGGGAAATGTAACTTCCTGACCTTAAAAATATGTGTTTCTGGCTCATTTTGATGGCACAGTGATAAATATCATGTACATTCCTGGAGCTACTGTTGACAACAGGGTTCCAAAGGTGAGAAACTGCACTTCACAATTAGTTTTTCCAGGACACTTTGTTACTTTACAGCAACATTTTGCTTTATGGCACCTTGCCACAAACGAGGAACTGGATATCACTGGCTGTTTTGAACGCACACCATAGCAGATTCATCAAAAAACTGTAACAGGATATTATTGGTAGAAGCAAGGAAAAGCAAAAGAGAAAATAACAGAGCAAGAGAAAGGGCCAGCATTCAGTTGAATTTTACTTGAGAGTTCAGAGTAGAGGTAGGATGCAAGATGGATGCAAAATTAGCCACTGATCTGGAGAGGGTGTGTTTATGTACATCAGTATGCAGTGAATAATACTGCAGTTCAGCAATATACAAGTGTGGAATTGCAGAAAGTCTTGCAAAACAACTATTTCTCACAATCATAGAAGTTTTATTCTGTCTTCACCACTGTTTTTGAAAGGAAATAGCAAAGTTGAACCACAGTGAAATGTGGCAGCTGTACAGTAAAAACATAATAAACAACTTCATTAACTATAAAATGTTGATATCAATGTGTCATTAATGCCCAGATTTTTCAGTGTGAAACTGTCTTGCATTTTCTAACTGTAAAATTGCTTTTGGTGAGTCACCGGCCTGCCAGTGGGGGAATACAGAACTTAACAACCAGTCACATCTGCTACCATGTCTCTTCAACTTATTTCCAATCCCATACATACTAATCATAAACACAATGAAGTGTTTTTCTCGTTTTCAGTAAAAGGAATGAATTATAAGTTGGATAAACAACAAAGTTTTCTCAGCTTCTGCAGGAATGGAAATAAGCCTTTGTATTGCTACACCTTTTATGAGCAATTTGGTCTCTGTCTTTGATTGAAAAACCAAAGGGCTGCTTGGGGTTCTGCTTTCTCAAACAAGGGATTTGTGCTGGCTCTGCAGAAGCCACACAGTCATGATTGAGTGGTTTTCTTTGGATCAATAATCCTGGACTGTGCTGTATCAAGGACAACAACAGATTCTTAGATCTCCCCCATATTTCTTCAGCACCTGCACCAAACCCCTCATTGTGAAGACAGGGTCCCATGGTTAAACGATGGACACAAAGAACAGTCACGATTAAGCCCAGCTCCCAGAGAGTCAAGGCAACGGAGGTAAAACAAGTTCTCATTAGTCACCCATTCCCTATTCTATCTTGCCCCAAGCTACTATGTCGGTACATGCTTTGAATATATTCACACCTACATACACACCAAGGCTGTTCTTCAAGCATGTTCAGATTCTACTTTAAATAAATAAATAAAAAGATAAAATATACAGAGCTGTATTACATTAATGCTTATGTGTCATCTCATCTGCTTTGGTATAGCCTTAGCTGGTCTTTCTGACAAGCTAACTGGCTGGTTGGAATGGATTTTATGTAAGCAGCGTGGGAGGTTTACATATTATAAAACTGCCTTCATGGCCTGCAGTTCATCTGCTTGCTTGTTTATCTGTTTATCCCTTGCCATTACTGTAATTAGGTCTTTGTACTGGAAGCCACAGCAGTTGTAACAAGAGCTCAGAACAGCATGTGAAGACAGAATGATGGTAAATAGGACAAAAGCAAAATGGACTATGTGTACAGCGCACTCTCTAAAGAGAAATAAGTCAGGGCCCTGGCAGCAGTGAATGCTGTAATTGCTCCCTTCAAAGAGTCCCTGCCTCACCAGGACACAATGGAATGACCTTTTTGTGATTGCAAACCTCTATTAGTGGTGAACCATGGTGGTCGGAACCATGGCCTTCTCCTTTATGTCCTGTGCTGCTGTCATTATAATTATGTTATTCAAGCATTTTTACAGAATCATCATTTTCTAATTTATTTTAAGGAGGAGCAATCTATGTTACCTCAATAAAAACTTGCTCATGCTGTGTCCTTGAGTCATTTTGGTACAAAGAAACTCACTCCCTGCCCATCAGCTCATATACTCACCATCTGGCACCTCTTTGAAAAAGTGACAGTCTTTGACACGGTTCTTTGAATTACTAATTTGCTGTGGAGGTCCTTCTGTGACGTAAATATCTGCATAAAATGCTGTTTTAATGCATGGAGTGCATGATGCTTTGCCACTATATATAAGCCATTGTCTTTGCTCAATAACTCACCACAACCAATGGACCGTTACGCAAATTTCCATTTCTTAGCAGGTAATGAGGCTTTACATAAACTTACGGGCTGTTTCACTGTAATATTTCTCATGTTTAAAGTAAACTGCACTGAAAGCTATGACCTAAGAGTAAAAGCGGTATGTTTAACAATAATACATTAATTTAACTCAGCTAACAGTCTTGTGTAATAAGATTATATTGACACTGACACAACAAAGTAGACATCCATGAAGCAAGGTTGGAACAGTGTTGCTCATTCTCTTTCATCACCTATCTTTGCAGCCAGAGAAAACATTTGAGGGCCAATATGCTAAGCCTGTACAGCTATTTACTTTGCCAATAAGTCTTGGACTATAGAGAACAACAGATGCCACTTAGAGAAATTGCTAGATTGATGACATGGTTTGGAAAGCTCTGGTAGAAGTCAAAGGAAAGTATTGTTTTGTAAAATACAGCAACATTCAACAGAATGGGCCAGGGAATTCTACCAGGACACTTAATATCTCAATCTGGATGATGTCTATCTCTTTTCTCACGTATAAACTGAATATTTCAGAACTGGTCAACAAGAAAATTAAAAATACATCCCTTTGGTTTATGAAAAATCCTTCTGCTACAAGAGGTCTTCTGTTCACAAGTTCTGCAACCCATTCGCATTCACTTGTTTCATTTATTTTTTGTCTGCACACCACACCAACTCACACTAAGTCAGAAAAGTGCAAAAAATCTTGAGTTCTCAGAATACAAGACATCTGAAACAGAACTTCAAATGTAGCAGGATAGGTTTATGTATTTCTGGTAAATTCTTGAGATTCTATTTTCTGTTAAATAAAACAGTTATTGGTATTTCTATATTACTACTACTACTACTACTACTACTACAACAACCACTACTACTAATAATAATAACAACAATAATAATAATAATAATAACAATAATAGGGAGAGAAAGAAAAAGAAGAGAGTGTTATTTTTCATGTGATATAAGCTTTGGAAAGTGCAGAAGAGGCAACATATAACGAATGTGGCAGGACGTGCTTGTGGAAAGAGGGGGAGAGATGTGACAGTGTGTGGGTCCTGTCACTGTGTGCCTCCGACTGATGCTGCGCCCTGGCTACTTGGCAACAGGGATATCCCTTTGGCTGACTGGCAAGCGCGCCTGACTTTAACCCGGGAGGATGTGGGATTGATCCCTCCCCGGGCCCTCTGGTCATCCTGCCACAGGACCCACACACTGTCACACAAAGATATTGAACAAAAGTTATTTGAATTTAAAAGCAAAATATTTTCCCCTCTAGAAGTATAAGATACTATATCAAGACAATTTAATAATGCCCGGATTCATTGCCTCCTCAATTAGTATTGCAATAAGTAAAAACTAAACACATCAATAAGCCAATAAGTTACATAGAAAGGCACACTCAGCTGTCAAAACTCAAATGATGAGTGTATTCTTTATTACTCTGGAAACTAAACAACCCATCTAACCAAAGTTATCTTACAATACATTACACAGTCATTATAGATCTATTTTTATTTAGCATCAGACATTCAATCACTGTCAAAAGCTGTAAAAACATTGAGACACTCTGTTAAATTATGCTTTATTTGTAGAGCACCAGTTCATGAAAATGTAATCTCAGGGCACATCACAGACAATCAATACAAGCTAATCTGTTGTCATCAGTCAGTATTCATACAAGCCAATTCATAAAAAAATAACCCAGCTAAGGAAATAAGCAGATTGCACTGAATCTTGACTTTGATCCAATTCCCCATCCTGAGCATTCGAGCGATGACAGTGGGAAGGAAAAACTTCCTTTTAACAGGAAGGAAACACCTCTGTCAGAACTCAGATCAAGGAGGGCCGCCATCTGCTTTGACTGGTTGGGGAGGAGAGGACAGAAAGAGAGATAAACAGACATCACAGCTTTATCCAGGGAGATCGGGTGAGAGAGAAGAGGAAAATATGTTAATGTTGCCAAAACTGTCAAATGCATGGAAAATATGGAGGAAAGAGATGAAAAGGAAAAGACCAGTGGATCATGGGATGTCCCTCAGCAGTCTAAGCCTATGGCAGCCTTACTAAGGGATAGCTAACCACCCTTAACTATAACATTTCTATTTATCAAAAAGGAAGGTTTAAGCCTGATCTTGAAGATAGAGAGGGTGTCTGCCTCCCAAACTCAATTTGGGAGCTGGTTCCATAAGAGAGGGCCCTGATAGCCAAAGGCTCCGCCTCGCAGCTAATTCTTAGAAACTCGGGGAACCACAAGTACACCTGCACACTGAGAACTGTTGTGCTATATATAAACTGCTCTGTTGGGAAATATGGAACTGTGAGATCTGCAAACCATGCAAATTTGGTTGCAGCGTTGTCATGTAAACTATGCCTGTTGTGGGTCGGCCAGCCAACCCATAGAGGGCGTGCTGGTGCTTTGGATTTTCTTTTACTTTCAGGTATTCCTGCAGTGTCCTGGTGATTGCTCCACCTGCTCCCCTCTCACACCTGCAATCATTCAGCCATCACCTTCTGGTATTTAAGACCCTGTCTGGAGCTCACTGGTGCCAGATCTTCCA
>JAVQJG010107051.1:0-13406 GCA_036024015.1 Craterocephalus amniculus | reverse complement strand
GTTAAATAGATAAAGAAAGAGCTCTTCCACACTTTATATTAAGAGAATATTAAGAGAACTCAAAGTTATTGACTGAACACCTGAGTACACTCAAGAAAAAGTGGGGCTAATTACGCCGGGGACACACCACACGCGGGAGAGCGCCGACTTTCACATCGGCAGTGCACCTCTGTCTTTCCATGTCAGATGTGCACAGAGCAGCACAGCATTGAGAAGCTTTTCTGCGTCGCTGCTGTTCTAAGGTGTACTTTAAGCTGATAATTACCCACTGTGTGGGTACATAAACTCATAAAATATTTGTGAATACATGTGAAGATAGTTAGCTGCAATTACATGCTAGTTTAATGATTTTGCTAAGCTTCTGCTGAGCTTCGGGGCGCTTCAGCGCGCTTCCGTGTGCGGTGTGTCCCCGGCGTTGATGGAAAAAAGTCTTGGATCATAAAGATTTGACTCAGAGGGAATGGCACAAAGGTAATGTGGTCTGAATCCAGATTCACGCTGTTCCCTGAATGATGGAGCATCACGGTGAGAAGAGTGGTGGATAAGGGCTGGACACAGTGCACACTGTCTAAGCCAGTGTTATCTGTGGTTGCTTCAGTTGCTCGTGTCCGAACATTTTTTTTCCTTTTTGTTTATTTCTACAAAAACTATTCATCTAATATTGTTCATGTGCTGCAGGGAATACAAGACGACATTTTCTTACATGGATTTTCCACCTTAACCCCACTGAGTATTTTCAAGAGGTGCTGGAGAATACTTAAAGCTGCCATTCAGCTCTTCTTTCAATCGATTCAAGATCCCCTGGCCAAAAAACTAACGTACCTTTAGAAGGAAAATACAGCATTGCATAAGCTTATTGAAACAGTTTCACTTCTCATGCAACCCAGATGCAGATGTGGCCAGAGTAATCATCAGTGTGGGCTGTTTTTGGCCAGGCAGTCTAGTTCAGGATGCAAAGTTACTGCACTTGTTACCCAACAAACTGGCTGTAACGTGGTCATTACCGTCCAACTGAGGGCTAAATGTTTCAGAAACAGGACAGGCAGATGGCTTACATTTCCCCATCCACCCCTTTATCCCTACACATGACTGTATTATGCAATGTTTGAATTCTTTGTTCCTGCCTTTGACTTTCTTTTAGAAGCCAGTCTGAGAGTATCTGTAGACATTTGGCTTGGATACGTCTTCTTTGCCTGAGTGTACTCGTGTCTGATCTGTGAGTGAGAGAGGTCTCTTACATGTTTGTGTGTACATTCCCTCCTTAGGCGGTGCGTGTATTTAGCTTGTTTATGTGTCCTGGCCAGTGGTTAAGGCATGACGGATGGGGATAGAGAGACAAAGGAGCAGAGGAGGCAAAAGAAGGATGACCTGACAGCTCCCCGATTCAATCCCTAATCACAGAGAGACTATGGAAGCAGTGTATGTGTGGGGATAGGACAGAGATCTGTGTGGTGTGTGTTTGTAATACTGCGCATATCTGTTGAGAATGCAATCTCCAAATGTGCACCTTCACGGTCTTTGCAGGAAACTCTGTTTACTGTTAAAAGTGAACAGATGTTCCTTTTCTTTATGTATTACGGTATGCTGTGTGGACTGTAAATGAACAATGAATGCCCTTATAAAGTGTTCTCACTGGAAAATACTATTTCTACTATTTTGTCTTATACAGTGTTTGTCCTGATTCTTGTTCTTAATTGTAATTGAAGATTGTACAAGAGGCCAAAGATGCAAACAAGTTTAGTTAAGATGTACAGCATACGTAAGTTATCGTTTACATAATGTGTTCAGGTCTGTATAGAAAATGCGGCACTTACGTTCTATTTTTTGTAAATTAACATGCTTTTCATTTAAGTGCCACATATAGTGATCAAACTTGTGATTCATACCGTTATTTCCAGTTTGCTAACCTAGAACGCTGAATGCTGTGATTGCTATGACCAATAGTAGTGGTAGTGAATGTGTTTCTATCAAACATCTGTTTTTGCCACCAAAACCCAATTTACCTAACATAAAAAACAGTTTGTCACCATTTTTAGAAAAGAAGACAAATGAGCCACAGCAAAATGGTTTAATGGGTCTAGTGGGAAGGCCTGAATAAAATATGGCAAATTAAAGCTTTGGGATTCCAGCAAAGCCGCTTTGTTGCCCTAGGTGAGTAAATAATGTTAGAAATGTTTGGTGAAACCCCGCAAGCATGACAGCTTTGTTAAAAAATGTGTTTGAGGATAAACATTAGCCACATCAACACTGAACTTCCATGTCAAGTGGAGGGCCACAAAATATTGTCTCAGGGGCCTCAATTAACCCGCAGGCTCCAAGCTTGAGACCCATGATCTACAGCATCATTACATGGGAGCTGCTTTATCTCAGCTTAGCTAGCCTCTAACTAGTACAGATTAAAAAGCATATTAAATGGAACTTGTTTTCTTCCTTCTCTTCTAAACCTTCTGAAAGCCTCACCGGAGCGTTTGGACTAGTTTTGAATGTCAGTATTAACCTCTACATCCTGTACATCCCTCCCCTCCCTCTTAGCGCACGCAGCAGAACAGGTAGGTCCAGCAATGAGACACAACGAGGGGTGGTGGTTATAGTTCATATTTTTCTGTATCTACTGTAATCACCTTTTCTTTTCAAGAAAAAGCACAAGGAAAGGTTACTAGTCAGGGTTCTTTTGTTTTTTGTGGCTATTATTTTTACTTTCTTTCTCACTGCGTGTGGTGCCCGAAGCGCCATCCTGCAATCGCCAGTTCTGGATTCCAACATTAATGAAGATGACATTGATTTGTTTAGCAAGGGTTTTGTTTGTATGATCTGTCATCCAGCTGTTGTCATGACGGTACCAAAAGAGATGCAACATGGAAAAAGCAGCACATCACAGCCTAGAATTTAAAAATACAATCAAACTGTCTAAATGTAGAAAACATGCCAATTATATTAGATCCCTTTCACACAGTATGTAACAAGCAGTGTTTCAGCCTATATTCTTGTTGAAAGTTTATGGGCTCTTATCTTTTCCTTTCACACCCGATCCACCTTTTACTTTTATGGAAACCTGTGGCCCAGCTGTGCATTGAGATAATTTCACTGAGGCCTTGACCGCAGATCGCACCACAGAACATGCAGTCCTGCTCGATTAGTTTCAGTAAAAAAAAAAGGGGCCGAGTGGGCTTCAGCCTGAATATGAAATTTTCAACATGTTCATATCGATTCTGTCAGAGGTAAACCTGTAAGCTGTCGGCACCTTCGGAAAACATTGATGTGATATCTTGATTCTAAGGATCACCGGTGTAAATAGTAGTCTGAAGTGGATTTGATTTTGGAAAATGTATCTCTTATTTTTTATTAATGGTATAGACAAGATCATTTGTCTCTTTTCTCCTGTTCTATTTCAGACCTGTTATCATCATGCTTTCTTTGAAGCTGCTATGAAAGATGACATCCAATTCCAATGCTGACTGACTGACTAGACAAAGAGACATAAAATAACAAGTGACATGTTTTATTTTCTTCCATGAGTTACCCAGACTGCATTTTAATATCAGGTGCAAGCTCTGTTTATATTCACATCTGGAGTCTGAGCTTCTTGATAAACTTTGGAAACAAATGACTCCAAAAAAATGCCGCTCAAATGTTTTTTTTTTATTAAACTATTTTATTAGTCGGAATAATATTAAAAGGTAGTTTGTTGCTCTTTGCTGTTGAGTCAACACTCGGGGACATCGGCAGTTGGCTCACAGTCACCAGTAAAGCTGATTGCAACAAGACTGATAACGACCAGCTGTAAGCAAAGTGGCAGTAAGACAGACTTTGGTGATAAACGGAGTGCTGTGAGGACAAACGTGTAGAAGGAAACAACCAGGTGATGTTATTTTTTGGGGGGACGTGGTGCAAAATAGTTTTCACCACCATGAGGCAATGCTTCTAAGGCTTTATAAGTTTAAATTGTCCCTATATTAGAAAAACTCTGCAAGCGTTTGTTAGCTAGAACATATGCGAGCATTAATTAACATCTGGATGTTTTCAGCCCCTCATAGAAAACTGTGAAAGACTTATCACATGTGTGTGTGTGCTTCTGTTCATAATATAAAAAGCTTTTGTAAGCAGAAGCCATAATCATCATCCTGTGCGAGAAAACGTGCCTGTGTGTTTTGCATGCTGCAAGCGTAGCTCTGAGAGCTGTAGCCGAGTGGCTGTTTCAGGGCGTCCAAATCAGAGAAGGCCGGTGGAGTGTTTGTGCGACACGACTGAGAGCAGAATAAAGAATGATGGAAAAATAAGAAGATACTGAGTGCTAGGAAAGGAGGATCAGAATGTGTGTGTGTGTTGCATATCGTTAAGGGAAATGCAAAACGGTGTTGTGTGTGTGTGTGTGTTAGCTTGTGTGATCGCCACCGGCAGACAGAGCAGCCTGCTAATGAACACATTGATCTGGTACAGCAGAGGAAAAGGACAAACCTGCACGTGTTAATGGTGTCTCTATCCTCCCTCATTTAATGAAGAAAGACGGTTTGTTTTATCTGTCTCTCACCCTACGTCTCGGCCACGGTCCTATTTTATTTATATCTTTTGATTGCCCTCATGATCGTTAGGTTTGTTTACACATATAAATTATAGATGAAAAGGACATCAAAAAGAAATTTCTGAAATTCCAGCTTACACAGGTGAGACATGAATATGGCATCAGGTTCTTCTATAAAATAGCAAATTCAGGTTTTTAAAATTTGTTTTGTTTTGACTTGTGCGTATGTTTTAGTTGTCCTTTGGCATAGTATAAAATATTGAGAATCAAACATTAGTTATTAGGACTAAGTGAACACCATCTATTGATCCCTAAAAGAAAATGAGCGCACACTCCCTGTTAAATGGAAAGCAATCCCAAAGGGTCGGACATTTTTTCAAATGGCAGATGAGAAAACCCAAGTTTACCAAATGTTGAAAGTCAATTTTATGGCTTTTAACTGTCCAAATATTAATGATTATATTTTCTTCAAGTGGATCTGCCCCATGTTTGGAGTCATGTATATGAGGCAGCAGTGTATCCTGTTAGTATATGCACGCAAAGAAAATGTCTGGGGCTTTTTGAAGTCTTGGTGCAGATGTAGCAGTGTGTTCTTGTTTTTTTTGTTCCACAGCCTGAATCCCAAGGCTTGGCAGTGCAGCATAGTCTTTAAAATCCCACAGCTCTTTTTTTCCCCTCCCTTTTCCTCTCCTGTTCAGTAGCAACTGGCTGAGAATATGGTGTCATTTTGTGTTTATGGCAATATAATATCTCTGAAAATGAAAACTTCTGTTCCCTAGCAGGGAATATTATTATCTAGCAAGACATTCAGGGCTTTTCCTCAGTTTTATTTAGATATTAATAACACTTGCGTAAGAACTCTGAGGCGCTTTGAGGCTTCTCTTGTAGGTGATCAAATAAATGCCCCAAATTTAGACTGGAAAAGAAAATCCTCCTGTGTCTGGCTATTCGTGCACATACTGTCCCTTTGTTTGTGCAACAATAGCACATAGACATAGTTTGAACCAAATGCATGTGTAAGTCTGTTGAGGTACCCATGATCAGCATGCTAAATATCTTGGATGTGCAACATCAACATTTTTAGATGTTGACTGGGACAAATTGAATTTTTATTTGAATTTATACTGATTTAACAATGAACTCAGCACTGGCCCCTAGCAGAGGTTAGCCGTAGCAACATTAACGATGCATGGAAGTATGAAGGCAACAATGCATGAAGATGTTTGGAATTGATGACCCTATTTACGTCCGTCAGGGAGCATAAATGGGCCTTTAGACTTAAGTTGCTCACATTGGGCTTTGATATTTTAAACATTTACATTATTCCATTTTACATTGGGCATTAACTCTCATACTGGGTTAGTAAAGCTGCAAACTGATGGGTCGATAAGGTTTGCAGGGTGATGGAGGATGTGCATTTTTGGAACGATCTGCTGCAAAGAGACTGAATCTGATGGCAGTCACTAAATCACTTCTCACCAAAGTGTAACTAAAGTGATGCACATGCTCAAACATGAGAAACCAGTGTCTATCTACATTTACTGTATACTGACTGAGCAGGGGGAGTTAATCACACAGGCATGTTCATGATACCAACAAGCATCACGTAAATAGCATGTCTCACTGAAGTAGAGATTAATTATTTTATTGTAATTATTCATGCCTTTATGCTTTTAATGTTTTATGTAAAGCATTTTAAATTGTCTTGAATCTGAAAATGTGCTAAACTTGCCTTGCCTTTACATGGTTAATATATGAAGCAGCACTTGTTGTTCCCTCACCTTGTTCATCCGTACCAGGGCGTGTTATTTTATAGACATATTTGGTTGGAGATGGACTGTGTGCTTATTTTGTGTGAGACAGAGAGAGAATGTGTGTGTGTCTCCTAGATTGTTCTAATTTGAGTGCTTGATGGCTTTTGTTTTCAGCTTTAAAAACTATTTTCATAAAAAACTTCTTTGGCAAAAGTTTCTTTGTAAATAAAATTTAGTTTGATTCGACATGCTTCAACATTCTTAATGACTTTACTGACTTGCCTTTAATTGCAAGTGTACAATTTATTGTTGACGTGACTGGGATTTTTTTCCCCGCACAAGATGATTTAAATCTCCACACTCCTCTCTCTCGGTGCTGCTGCCGTAATGACGTCTGTGTGGCTTATTTATTGCCCACTTTCCTTCTCCTGATCATGGGATTCCTGAGAGACTTATAGTGAAGTGATTTCAGGTCAGCTTGTGTTTCACTGCCAGTTAAACACCTAAATCTCAATTGTAAATACTGTGCAATAATTATATTTAATTATTTTCATGTGTTTTGTCCCGACACCAAGCTGTATCCGTGTGTTTGGGGGAAAGAAAACCATCCTTATCTGAATGTAGGTGCTGCTTTTTATCCATCATCCTGCTGGTCCTCTGCGACTTTCTCTCTTGCCTCTGAGCTCATTGTGTGAGTCAAAGGGTTTTCTTTCTTTTCAAATGTCACTTTAGACTCCAACGTATCAGGTCATGTGTACAGACACCCTGCATACTTGACAAAGCAATCTGTCTCACAGTTTATATTCCTTTGTCCAACCCTACGCCATTCCATGGCAACATTCAGATCTAATAAACAGGTTTAAAACATGAACGTATTTGTTCAGTGGTTTTTTTTTCTTTCTTTCTAATCTCTCACCTGTCACTTTGCTTCCCACTCTTCACCACTAGCAGTAATTAATTGCATTCTTAACACATTGTTGAGACAACTTGCAACAGTGGGGGGTGGGGGGATCAGCAACAAAGCAAGTAATGAAATTAACGATTCGATATCTTTACTCCCTCTCTATTCTGCCTCACCAGTTCATGCATTCTCCCACTCTTTAATTCTGCTGCCTTAATTGGTATAATTCCTTCTTGGAGAACAAACTGCTAACTAGAAATGAAATGTAATTACTTTCAGCAGCTGATTTCCTCAGTGTTCTGTGTTGTGCACAATATTTGTTGAGACGAGTGTGAAGTCCTTTGTTTGGGAGGTTGTTTTCATTGTGTAGGTTCAAAGCTCTTTGTATGCTTTAATATCAGTCTCGGTAACGACACTTTGTCAAATAATTAAATCCAGTTTATTCTTGTATCCGGTAGAATGTGTAATGTTGTTTTCTAGACGGTTTGCTTTGTGTTTAGATTTAACAGTCTAAAAAAAAAAGTTTTAAAAACCTCTTCTGCAAATTCCTTGCTAAGAAAACTAAACTCAGTGTGGTGGTGTTGTTTGTGCTTCTCTCTGTAGACCAACATCCCGTTCCTCCAGAATGTTTTTTCCAACAACCAGTTCCTGCACTCCACCGTGGACACCCAGTTCATTGACGAGAACCCGGAACTGTTCAACCTCAAACCCGTCCAGAACCGAGCCCAGAAACTCCTGCACTACCTCGGTCAGTGTTTAAGCTGTACACGAACCCTTCGGTGTGAATTAATAAAACGGCTTCATATTTGATTGTGAAATTGCTGTTTAAAATGTTAAAATGCAGTATAACCGCAGGTCTTTGTAAGCAGATATGTAAGGTCAATAACGTGGCAACCATCTAAAACTGAGCCGTCAATTCATTATTGACTTTGTGGCTTCAGAGATGGGAGGTGTATTAAATTAGCTCCGAAGAGCTGTTGATACTTTTGGTTAAGGGATGATTTTATGCAAGGTGAGGACCAAAACTCTGAGATGAATCCTAAATAAAATGCCTCCCAGCAAGCCTTGGGTGCTTCGAGAGAGAGCAGTCAACATTTAATGTAGTGTGTTTTTAACTTAGACATGGATTAGTATGCATGGAGTAATTGAAAATGGCACTTGTGCTGCATTTTCTAGCAGTCATTAACTTCCCTTAATTATTTTAAAGCATGTTTGTGTATTTATTCATTAATTTGTTTCATTTAATAAGATTGCATCTGACCTCTGTTCTCTGTAATTGCTCTGTTATTCAGGACATGTGATGGTGAATGGACCGACCACACCCATCCCAGTCAAGGCAAAGCCCTCCTCCATAGACCCTGTGGTCCCTTCTGTCACCATGGGTATGTTGATCTGATGCCTTTTGGAGATTTATATTGTGTAGTTCACCCTCTGCAATACATTTAATCCTCATGATACTTGTTTCCACCAAATTATCAATTATCATGTGTAAAAACTTGTGCAACGAAATAATTCACCTTTCTCTGTAGTTTCAATATGAAAAAAGTTTAACTTATAAATTCTTACCAAATCTTCACTGTACTTTTTAAAATGTTTCGTTACTGAATTATCTGTATCACAAAAAACCTTTTGACTTGAAATCGTGCAAGCACAGAAGGCATACTGAGGGTTGTACTCCTACAAGAGGTTCTGCAGCTAGCTAGCATGCACAGGTGCAGAAGTTGAATCAGACCGGCACGACTGAGATCAGCACCAATCATTGAAATATTTGTTTTAATATCTGCTTTCTAGTTAGAAGAGAATAAATTGTCATTCGACTGTTGCACTGATGGTAACATTATGTATCATCTTTCTGTTGTTTTTCCTGTATTTGGACTATTATAGCCAGGCTCTAAAATAGCATGGGTGAGGGACTCCACTTCCCAATGGGCACCAAAGCTAAAAATGTAAACACTTGTGGATCCACAGGGCACTTTGGATAAAAAGCGCTCAGCGAATGACAAATGGGCTGTCGAGCAGTCAGATAGCTGTAGGCGGAAAGGCCTTCCTGAATGGCTCAGTTTAGCTCTCTGGGAGGAAAAGGGTTTTAGTCCAGGGTGCTCTGCTGAGCTGTGAGCACAGCTCATTGTTTGTGGAGGCAAAAGTTCTCCTCTTCCCACCCTGCTCTTCACAACAGCCCTGTAGTCTTGCAGGAAAGGCCAATAAGCACGCTGTGCTCTTTGATGAGCTACTTAGTCTGTAAAGTGAAGCTTTGTGTTTTTTTTTTTTCTTTTTCTCTGCCTTCCTCATACCAACTGCGGGGTTATAGTAATCCTTGTGCAGTCGTACTACATGTTTTTACAACCAAATATTTCTATTTAAAGATAGAAATGCAGAAGCAGGCTTATCTTAGTAGATGTATCTCAGGTTTTTTTTGTTATTAGTGCAAGCTGCCAGGAATGTAAGCATCTGCCCCTTTTGACAGCAACAAAATAGTCAGCTGTATCAATCTGACATGTTCATCAGCACCCTGCTCTGCCTCATCAAGAACCCCTGCATGCCATGTAAACATGAATTTACAACAAAATAATGTAAAAAGTATGAATCATAATCGGGCATAGCTTATCAGATCTGACATCTAAAAATCGTGCTCAGTGGAACAGAGTGGAGGAAAAGACAGAATAATCTCACGTTGCTGCATGTGAGTGTGATTTTCTCTGTCCGTACTCACCACTTGTGTTGCTTATGCAAATATTTGGTTGAAAGCTGTTGTTCCCCATCTAGGTTCTTGCAGGAAAGCAAACACACGGTAATGCATTAACCATTCAAACTGGCATGGCGATGTGATGTACTTAATGGTGCCCTTTGCCTACACACCCCCACTTTTCTACTGTATGCAGTTGATGAAGCAGTTGTATGCGGCACATGCACGCACAGAGGCATACCTAAAGCCTAGTAATGAGATTTGTAATGTGCTTATATCCTTTCTTTCATTCGACAGAGGGATTGAGAGAAGAGAAGGATTAGGCCTGTATTATCACACTCGGTGTAGAGGCGTTGAGGGAGAGACAGAGAGGGGGGTTATGATAGGAGAACAGCGGACTCGGCCACAGTGCTATCCCTATAGAGAGGAAGGTCAGGTGGGCAGCCATGGAGATATGATGGATGAATTGATGGTGGATATAAAAAGAGTAAGGATGGGAGAAAAACAAATATAATGACATTGTCCTATGTTTGAATAGCTCATCTAAAAATTACATGAAAAGACCAAACGAAAGACGGATAAATGACTAGTGGAGTACTCTTGAGGCGTTCCCGCTGCACTGAAGAGAAAAGAGAAGTATTCCTGAACGAGAAGGCGAGGTTGTCCTTACACAACCTTTTTTTGTACTTCAAGGCCATTATTTTCTAATTAGGAATTGTAGTCTGAAACGTTCCCTCCACAGGCTGATTGCCGGTGGTTCATCGATGGTGTAGAAGTACACCTTGTTCCAATTATTGCCTGGATTTATTTAATGGAGGACATCTAGAGGTTAATCACCAGATGCCTCTGAGCCAGCTCCAGGAAAAATGACGAATAAAAATGACAGACTACTCCCTTCCTCTCAATTATACACTGTATTTCCATTTATTAGATTAGCGGACAGGGCTATGTGTAAGAGTACAACACAACATGGCAAAACAGATGGAATAAATACCTTAATATCCTCTTTTTATGTCCCCGCTTGTTTGTACTTTGGATCATTTTTATTGTTCATCTTCAAACACAAGCAGTTTTGGTGGCTTTATTGTTTTTTTTACTGTTGTTTAGGGACAAACTTCACAGCTGGGTGTCTTTTAAAAAGAGTCATAAAGAGTCTTAAAGGAAGCTTTGTGGAACCTGGAGATACTCTGTCGTACACACACCCAGAGGAATTCCAAAGAGACTTTCTTTATAGATTGTTCTCTGTCAAACCTCCCATAGGTGGCAGAAAATGAAAGCTGTATGTGAGCAGTGCTGCCAGTCAAAAGTTTTAACAAGCTGGCATTTTAGCAGTTTATGTGAATTATTTAACATTTTTGGTCCTGGAGGGATGGAAGTTGCACAATGAATGGTGTGTTCATATCCCATCTGATGTTTCAAATGTGCTAAAATGTCACTTATAAAGCACTTTTATTACAGCAAATAAAACAAAGTGCTTTCCACGACAAAAACATATTTTTTAGAAGGTAAAAACACACATCTATTACAGAACAATTTAGGAAACACACATTATACTTTCACTGACTCAGACACACACACACACACACACACAAACACACACACATCGAGCCCATTTTCCACTTCACAAAATATATCTAGAAAAATAAATATATTGATATGGTGAAGCAGGTGAGGACATGATATCTTAAGGACCCATCCGCATCGAGATGCCACCCCTCCCCTGACCGCAGAGGTCATTGCCACGGAATCCGCCCGGATCAGAGTAGACAGGGGTCCAGACTGCGACCATAGGGCTGGAGCGCACGGCCCCCAGGATCAAAACAGATGCAAGGTTGCCATCACTCTGAAAGGGATAACTTGAGATTTAATTCAATTACAGGGAGCTGCATTGTGATGGAGAAATAGTTAATGCATCATTTTTTCATGCCTTTTTTTCTCTCCATGTGACTACTTGGCATCTCCTTCGCTGCTGTAGGTATCCATGATCAAAATCTGTTTGATAAAGAATGGGAGATGTGGCAAGTTGAGTGTATGTGTACACTTGCCAGCATATTTCTAAGCCCTGAAAAAGTACAGAAGGAAAGTATCTTCCTTTCGCAGCATTCATTTAGGAAAGCAATCCATGTTTTAATAATAAATGGAAACGCAGATTTCTAACATGTTCCAGTAATCCATTATGAGCAAAAGAAACATTCATCAGATGCTTTAGTCTGGAACACATGAGGCTGTGTGCAGGTTATCTGTGGTAAAGTGTGGCTTTACAGTGGGCTAACGTGCTATGGCATTGCAGTAGCATCCCATGTTATGTGACCTTCTATATTAAATAACTTTGGTTGAGTCTGTTAGTGTGTGTGGAGAACTGTGTAAGTACAATTTAAAAATGATCTGATATTGATTCTTAAATGCTGGTTCTCTGATAGAAGACTGGTACAGAACCATAGCTATATAACTTTAAATGTTTTATCATTTCCTTCCCCCTTTCCATGTTTAGTTTAAGCTATAACCCAGCTTGCGTGATGACGGGGGTTTACATCACATTTGGTCAATACAGTATTGACTCAGTGTGCGTCAATCTCAAATTCAGCCACAATATGATTAGGCATTGATCGTCATGAGATATCACATGCTAGTTAAACACACCCACTTACATGCTCCTACAGTTTACTGCATCAAATAAGAAATCTTGGTTCTTAGAACAAAGCAGATGCAAAAGGTTCCACGTGTTCTCTTAAGAACATCTTAAAAATGATTGCTGCATCGATGTTTAAGCAATATTTGCATTGGGGATCAAAACTATTCGAATGGCTGAAAATGGCTGGACTTTTCTTCAAATAATAAAAACATGTCACCAGGGGCCTGTTTCAAGAAGCGGGTTTTGTGGAAACTCTGAGTATGTTAACCCTGAGTTTGGGGAAACTGAGTTTTCTGTTTCAAGAAGCAGGGTATGTTAACTCTGAGTTTGGGGTAAGTTGAAGATTAAGTGAAGCCCGTTTCATGAAGCGAGGTATGTTCTACTTGGAGTCTGTTACCGCGGTAACATAGGCTGTGAACATAACCTGCTGGATAGGTGGTTTTATCCCAGAAACTCAGAGTTTGTATCTGACTCCGCCCTCTTACCGAGCGCTTCAAAGCCGAACACTTTCCTCATTTATTCACAGAGTCTCCATCGAGCTGGAAAAGCTGACATAAAAAGCGGCTGGATGATCTGAATGATGATTTATAAGTTATAGTTCGCACCAAAGTTGCGATTGCCCCGTCCAAAAACGTGTATATAATCTTTTTTTGTCTCCTGACTTTTTACCTAGCGTGATCGGTTTTCGTTAGTCATTGTAATACATCCTCAACCTCAACCCCACCGTGGACGTAGGCTACACGCAGTAGGCCTACTTAACTCATTCTCTGTAGGTAATGCATTACTTTTTGGGGATTTGTTTGTACAGCGCAAGGAGACGTAGAGAAAATCAAACGTATGCAGAAAGGTGTGCCTTGCACTAAAATGTTTTCCTAAGAGGGCAACACACTGTCTCACAGATGGAAGACCATGATGAG
>JAVQJG010107048.1:0-29792 GCA_036024015.1 Craterocephalus amniculus | reverse complement strand
AGAGCAACTTTCCAGCAGAAGAAACATGTTTACAGCCTGGTACAAAAACCATTTTAGCTTTAAAAGCTCAGCTTTACCTTCATGACACCTGTGGGGGGAGGGAAACATTCTGACTCATTCCTTTAGACGTTATTTCGTCCTAAAAAGCCGGGCCGTGTCTCTTTAGGCTCCTACTACCTGACCACCACCTACGGCGCTCTGGAGCACATCAAGACGTTCGACCAGCAGAGGTCGGCGACGCGGCAGCTCAGCAGGGAAGTGCAGGACTCCATCCACCGCTGGGAGAGGCGACGGACGCTCAACCAGGAGCGCATGTCCCAGGCGTCCGTCCGGGTACACGCACACACCAGACACGCACCGTTTCAGCCGGCGTCGTTTCTTCCTCATTCAGAGAGAAAATATTCCCACAAATTTTTCCTAAATTCAAGGTTTTTTTTTTTACTCATAAAATGAGTCAGAACATTTTATACAGCAAAGTAGGTGATAATAGAGCAGTTTTATATCACAGGATGTCATCGGTGCTGCTTCAGACGCTGACCTTTGTGTTTGCTTGGATCTGCAGGACTTTCTGACCGTGTATTGTCCTGAGATGGGAACCAACCCAAAAACGCTGGGCGTCCTCCCCACCACGACCATCCAGGAGCTCACAGAGCTTTGTGCTGCTCGCTTTGAACAAGGTACACATCTGATTCCCAGTTTTATTCCTGACGTCTCAACGCACCAGAAAGACTCCATCTTCCAGCCTCAGACTAACATTTAAACACGTTATTAGTGTGTGAGAGACCTTTCCGATGGCTGGGTTTGGTTTAACCTTCTTAGCAGATGTTAAAGTTCTCTGCCTGAAGGGTTGGACCAGGGGTTTGCAAACTTTAAAGTCCAAAAAGCCAGGCTTAAAAACTCTTTTATAGCCACAAATGTTGCAGGAAAAAAGACACATTTTTATTTTTAATAAAAAAGCAACAATTGGACTCAATTTCATTTTTCTATTTTTAGGAATTATGTTGTTCTGTTTTTCTGTTTTGGGCTATTTTTTTTGTTATTTTGTGAGAGTTCTATTTTTAGGTATTAAAATAAAGAATAAACAGAACCTTGTAAAAAAAAGATTTTCTTCTTTGGGATGTAGATATTTATTTATTTATTTTTAAAAAATCCATAGTTTCCAAACTAATCACAAGAAAAATGTACTGGATTATAAAAATATAAAAAATATTTTAAAAAGAATATTTCTGGTACTTTTTATGTCATCATGTTGGGAATGCAATGCCATTATTTCATGAAAAGAAACAGTTAAAACCTGCATCTATGTTTAATAACGTTAGTAGGCTCTTTATCGTGTTTAGCCTGTTAATAAGAGCCTCTGGGTTAGAAGGATAGAAGCCGAAACGGAGGGTACATTCAATGACTGATGATGGAAATTGTAATTCCCAACTCCAGACTGAAAGGAAAAGCATTGGAAACAAAAGGAATGTCAGTGAGAAGTTTGGGTATTAAACAGAAAACTGGCAGATAATCTCTAACATCACTGGCGAGGTTTAGCTGTTAGCGGCTAAACGAGACAAAAGTTTTACATTTTCCCAGTAAAACATGATGAGGCTGAATGTTTTTACTCTCTATTTTAACACCAAAACAAATCTGATCTGCTCACTCCGTCAGACTCGTTCGTTCTCAGCGTCTTCATGGACGACGTCCAGCAGCCCGTCGCTCCGTCCGACCTCGCCCTCAGCGTGAAGAACAGCTGCTCGCCCGGAGCCTACGCCTTCGTCTTCCACCCCATCGGCCAGATCAGCGCCGAGCGGCCGCCGCGCACCTGCCCTGCCGCCCCGCCCCCGCCTCCCCCCGCTATTCCTCCTCACCCCGCTATTCCTCCTCACCCCGCTCTTCCTCCTCCTCCTCCTCCTCCTCCTCCTCCTCCTGCAGAAAGCCTCCTCTCGGCAGACGTGGAAGACGTCGGCGCAGCAGAGCCGGAGCTGGAAGAGGAGACTCTGATTAACTTGTGAACACTCCGTCGTCGTCACGGCAACCGCATCCCTATGGCTGCAGGCGACACGTTGAGATAGAAAGAGAAGAAGAAACATTTTAATCTCAGGTGTCAGAGACGTGCGTGTGCACGATGGCAGCGTTTGGTGTGATGAAGACGATGAGATGAAGGTTTCTGAGAGGCAGCGTGGGTCTGGAACCCGCCTGATGCTTCAGACACACACACAACATGCACACACACACACACACACGCACACACACAACATGCACACACACACACACACACACACACAACATGCACACACACACACACACACAACATGCACACACAGACCACCAGGTTTTTACTGTTTATGCACACGCCTCAGACTCAGATTTACGCTAAACTATGTGAAAAAGAGGCGGAAAAACACCCGAATAAGAACCAAATCTTTTTAAAACTCACCTTTTGTACAATTATATTCAACATAAATGTTGTAAATAAATAACTTTTTACATCCTACATGTGTTGGGTTTAGTTTTTGCTCTATTGGCAAAGCCAGTCTATCCACATGAGATCAGACTGGGAGCCACATCCCACCGACCGCAGAGCTCCGGGTGTAAATACAAAGGTGTACATAAAAAAGATGCATTTGGGTAAAATGAATCAACAATTAAACCACAAAAGCGATAAACCAAATAAGTACTATATATAATCATATAATAAGCAATGAACTATTCTCCTGAAATGGTTCAAATTCACAGTTGGAATTTTATCAAAATTTGTATTCTTTTTTATAAAAATTTCCACTTCACATTTGATCTCTAAAGGATACATAATTAGCAAAACAATCAATTTTAATTTGGCTTTTTTTTTAAGACTGCCTTAATTACTTTACCGCTCACAATATTACTTTGATTCAGAATAAAAATAATAGTTTTTACTTTTTTTTTTTTTTTTTATCTCTCCCTTTACAGGCTATTTTTTAATTAATTTACACAATTTTACTGGAAAATAGCTTTGAATGATTTTTTGTGTTTTTTTTATTTATTTAGGGTTTGATAAAATCTTCATATCATCCTTCTTTGTAAAATTAAAAAATGTGATTATTTTGTGTTAAGAATTATTAAACATCAAAGGGTGAATATGTCATTCTTTTTTTTATATGTTAGTGTGGGACTGCAAGCCTAAAAGCCAAGCTAAAACGGTAGATTTTTGGCTTTTTTTTTACTTTTAAGCCTTACCGAGGAAATAAGGGGCAGAAAAATCTAATCTTTAATCTGAAGTGTTTATCCAGAAAAGTATAAAACAGAAAGTAATCAACATTTACTTACCATTCATTATCCTGTGGGATGTCAGAATTATTGCAGTGCATACATATGTCCACTAGGGGGCAGAAGACGAGTGTCAGAATGTTTACAACAGGGTTTACAACAGAAGTTTAACCATGAAATGATGCAAAAGGGTTCAGAAACGCTGTAAAAGGGTTAAAAACAGGGCCCTCCAGCATCCTGGTCTGCAGATCCGTGGTTCCAAAGCTGAGGTTCAGGACCCCCATGAGGGTCGCAGTTAATGCAAATATGGATTTAAAATTATTATAATTCTCCTAATTTCTGAAGATTTTCTTCCTCTGCGTTTTGGTGGAACGGGAGCTTCTCATCATGGATGTGCATTAACGGTGTTACGCTGGCATGAGAACGTGGTTTCCATCCATCACACCAAGAATTATGACCATTCTGGAGGGAAAACAATCCAACTGAACATTAATTTAAGTCAAGAAACTGGATAAAACCCAGAGACATGTGGGACAAAGAAATGACTCTGAGCAACTGTTCCGGTTAGATTAAATCAGGGGTGTCAAACATAAGGCCCGGGGGCCAAAACTGGCCCGCCAGAAGGGTCCCATCTTGCCTGCGGGATGAATCTGGTCAAAGTTACTCCAATCAAAATTTGAAATACTGGATATTTTTTAAGCTCCAGAATCTGGAAATGAAATGATTGTGATTGTTTTAGATCCATTGTGATCTGTTAGTTGTAATAATTGTGTGATTAAGCAGATATATAAAACAAAGTTAATATATAAATACATAAATATAAAAGCAAATTTAACACAAAGTAATATAAAATAGGTTTTATTATAAAATATTAAATTTAAAAATGAGATCATTGAATTAATTGTATGTCAATATATGTTTAAAGATTAAACAATTTAATCGTTTTATTAATCTATACAAAATATATAAAAAGACAAAAAATATTTAAATGAATTAAATTGTAAATTATGGATTGGACCCTTTGGCAGGCCGGTTTTGGTCCATAACCGGAATATTAGCAATAACCCGGTTACTGCTACACCAAAGCAGAGGAAAAGCAACTTCTTTCTGTCCGGATAGTTTTTTATGCACTCTGACACTGTTTTTGCAATGGATACAGGAAGAACCAGAAATAGGAAATACTGTAAGTCATGACATTCTCTGTAGGGATGGGCATTCAATTAATCGATTATCAGGAGAATTAATGATCAATTAATCAAATCAATCAAAATATTTATAGCCTATATTTAAATGAAGTAAGGTAGAAAAAACCTGGTGTGTTTCCTTATTTAGATTTCAAATGCAAGATGACCGACTCATGTGGCAGTTAAACAGGATTCATTCAATGGTTACACTGGAAAATATGCTTACATACAACTTCTGCACCAGTCTAAACATGCATTCGATTAATTAATTAATTGATAATGTAATTGACTAAAATCTTAATGATTGATTTATCAATTATGGATTGATTATGCACATCCCTAGTTCTCTGTACAGCGCAGTTTGCATTGCAGTGTTACAGGAGGAACTCTGCTTGTGCGTGTTAAACGGGGAATTCTAAAAGCTTCAGAAACCAGAATATTGACCTTTATACGAAAATTGATGCAATGTCACTGTTTGACAAACCAGAGGCCCCCAAACAGCATTTTTCCCAGGAAACGGCCCTGGTCCATCGCATTTCAGTAAGATCATTTAACTTTGCATCTTTTTAAAGCTCTTCTGTTTCTGCGCAGCGTCATGGTCTAAATAAAACCTTCCATCAGAGGAGTCGTGATGAAGGCGGCGCGGCGGCGTGAGGCGGCCCCGGCCCCGGGTCCAAGCTTGTTATCCTGCGTGAGATCAGAGAGCAGCGGCGCCATCGTTACCCGTCTGCAGGTCATTATTTCCCCCGCAGCCCGTAACGAGGTGCCAGGCTTCCGGCCTGCAGAGGATCCCTCCTCCAGCGTGTTTGCATCCAAACACACTGCTTCCCTTTTTCATGTGCATCCAATTTAGAGATGGAGGGAAGCCGGCTGATGAGGTGCTCATCCAGGAGTAACGGCGGACTTCCAATGCAAATCAGAGTCTGCAGCAGCAGCCAGGGAGCGTTTATTTACCCTGCAGGACCATTAAATGTTTACTACGCAGAGCTGGACTTCTGTTAAATCAAAGAGACGCTTTTAGCCGGAGGAGAGGGAAAGTTTGTCTCATTCCAGCTGCTGGAAATATCAAAACTCACCTGGATGTGGAGCATCAGGGTCCAGACTGTAGGAGAATATAAAGATGAAATATTCAGGGATAACCACATTTAGTCGAGTAGATGAAACATTCGGGACGTTTCTGTGTCTCTTCATGGCTAAAATAAGACTTTTGAGGACTTGTGTTTAGTTTTAGAGCTTTACAAACAGGATATTTTCTGTCTCCTGCACAGTTTTTCAGCATTCAGGATTCATGTTTATGATTGAAGAACAACAAAGCTCTCAGTCATAGCATGTTATTTAACCTCAAACCTGAACATCTAAGAAGTGTTTGACAATTTAAGGTGAATATATTTGTGGCTCAAATACTATTATTTTCCTTTCTCACCTGTTTATGCTGAAAAGGTCCCTTTCAGGGGTGAGCCCTCCGTCCCCGGAGTCATCCACACTCTGCAGGGCCCAGGCTGGAGAGGGAAAAAGGAAAATAGGTTTGAAAACAGCTGAGTGGACTTAGAAAAGTCAGAGTTCTGCAATCTGAGGTTAATAAACTCGTCTTTGAGCTGAAACTACTCGTGTTAAAGGTTGCAGCAACTTGGGTTCAAAGTTGAGCCGATTCTTCGTTATCATTAATTTTATTTTCAGGGGGAAATTTTCTCAGGCTTTTACGCCGGCTGTAGGGACTCCACCCTCCGAGGAGCCGGTGGAGAGGTGAGGAACGTAGATGGGCCGGTAAATCCAGAGCTTTGGCTTTTGGCTCCTTCCTCACCACGACGTCCCAGATCCGCCCATCCATCTCTGAATCAGATTAAATTTAACTGTATGGTCGTTTCCTCCGGTCCTGCAGCTCCCAGCCGGTTCTCCCAGCGTCCCATCCTAAAATTATGCATTTATTTAAACCCAGATAAAAAATCTTCCTGCTCTCTGCTGCATTTACACAGTTTCTATCTAAAAGTCCAAATCTGGACAGTTTCCTTTAAGCTTGAATTTCTAACTTTCTCGTGTTTTCAATCTGGTTTCTTTCATAATCTTGATCTCAGATTAGTTTCTTCTGTTTTCCTTTAATTTCTTTTTAAAAGTTTGTTTTCTTTTCATGTACTTTTCTGCAATGTTGAAGCAACCTGACTTGTTTTACTCATGAAATGTGACGATAGATAAGGTTTGAGTCCCAGCTGGGGGCCCTTTGCCACCAGCTGCAGTCAAATAAAGACCACTAAAGCCAAAAACTCCTTTTTGAAAAGGGGTGAAATATCTGCAGATTCATGTAAATATGAACTGAATCCTATTTAAAAGGAAACAAACATATTTTCTATAAAATCTCAACAAAATCACATGAAACAGGGTTTATTTAGGGTTAAATCACTGTAAAGTGGATCTTTATTGTCTTTATTGGCTGGTGCGGTGCATGCACACAGCAGCCCCGTAATGACATGCAGCCATAATAATAATAATAATGCTGCAGCGCTACAGCCGCAGAGACACTAACAAGCTGTCCACGTCTTCCTGAGGGTCGTCCTCCGGCTGTGGGTGTGTCAGCGGGACGGGGGGGTGCAGGTATAAAAGCAGGACAGTGGTGGACGATCCTCCACCTCCAACCTGCCCGCAGCTCAGCAGCAACAGCAAAGTTTCAGCTGAAACATGTTTTTAGAAAACAGGTAGACAGGAGGAGCAGCAAGCAGGAAGAAGCTCGACGCTCCTCGTCCGTCTGAAACTTCAGCAGCTGGTTTCTTCTCTCACCGAAGCCTCACACAGAAGAAGCAGGTAGGATCCATCAGAGCCGCAAACTCTTCGTTTTCCCACTTTTACTCAGAAAAAACAGAAGTTTCTGCTGAATTTTTTATATATTTCTTATTTATAAAGTTAAAAACTGCAAAGTTAAATAAAGATACTTCAAAGATACAGCAGAGAAAACTCAGAATGTAAATATATTGTTGTTTTATTCATCTTAATGTCTTCTTACAAAATGTTACATGTAGAGACAACAGATAGGACAAATAGATGAGTTAAATTGCTTTTTTGAACAGGGACGAAAAATATGATTAAATATGATCAAATGTCAGTTTCTTACTTTTAATACTATCAGTATCGATTTCTTCTGGATATCACAGGTTGCATTTTTACTAAATAAGTAAAAGAATAAATATTCCCTTAATTAGATAAATAAGGTGTAAGTATAGATTAACGCATGAAGTTCTATGTATTTTTTAAATGTCATATTTCAAAGAAATTATTCATTTTAAAGAGCTTTTTATTTATTTTTTATTTTTACCTTAAATTTAATTTCCTTTTTTTCTTATTTTTTTGTATCCAAATGAAGTGATGAGGTCAGCTTCCTGCTGCAGAGCCTCCTCTCTTCCTCCTGAACCTGGTCCCAGCTCAGGGCTCGTTCCTAAACTCGTTCCAGGTTGAATCTCATTCCACCTCCTCCCGTCTCAGCATCTCCCAGCATGGGGATTCATCCCAACACAAGAAAATCAATCTTTAAATCCACCTGGAGGAGAGACTAAGATGTGAGGATGCTCAGGCGTATTCACCTGAAGTTTAAGTTTTTTAAATGCTTCTGAATTAAATGATTTTACATCATAAATAAACAGAACCATGATCATCATGGGTTTATGGTAAACCGGAGTTTCCTTCTCACCTCCTTTAGTAGAGACAGGCTCACTTAAGGTCCTTACGTTTTCATAAAATGTATATAAAAATGATTTTATCATTTTCACTTGCAAATAGCTTTAAATTTTAATCCAAGACGGTTTAGATAAATACATAAAAACAATTGAAACGAAGATAAACAGAAATAAATAAATAATGAAAATAAAAGAAGATATATTAAATTAATAAATTAAAAATATAAAATTAATAAATACATAAAAATAAAAATATAAAAATTAAATGTGTTAGAATAAAGATATGAAAAACGAAATTAATTTGAAACATACAAATATAAAATCAATATAAATATAAAATAAAATAAAAGATATGAAAAAATGAGAAAAGAAAAGAACTGAAAAGAAATGAAAAGAAAATTGGTGGACTGATGGACTTCTTCCAGAACTTTCTGAACGATGCGAAAAATCTGAAAATGACTTATCACTAGTTTAAAATCTATTAGAAGAATAAAAACTCAGAGTTCAACGCTTTGGACTTTTTCTTCCTTTAGGATGTCCAAACTTCCTGCTTTCCCCCGCATGTCCTTCCTGTTGCTTTGCATCCTGGGAATGAGCCCCGTTACATCCGGCTTCCCTCAGACCCGACTACCTCTCAGGTGGGTTTCCACAACATCTCATTAAGACTCACTTAGTCTCGGAGTAAATAAATAAATAAATAAATACATGACTGAATATTTCTCACATTCAGTCTGATCCTTTAAGCCCAGACTGACATTTTTCTGGATATTCTCCAGAAGTCCCGACGACCCTGATGAAGCAAAGCGAGGCGACTGGGACGTCCTCTTCCCCTCCATCTCCCTCCATGATTGGAACATCCAGATGATGTCGGCCCCCAGCCTCAGGGCATCGGCCCGCAAAGAGGCCGGGCTGATGGGGGAGGCGTGGCTCTTCGCCCCCCACAGGACCGAGGCCAGGTAACCGCAGGGGTGTCAAACTGGATGAGTTCAGGGGCCACCGTCAGTGCAGTTCAATGTCCACCGGGCTGAACCAGTAAGATAACATCAGCATCTAAAAATTATTTTAAAAAAGATTAAATTGAAAAAAAATAATAAAGAACAATAATAATAATAAAATAAGATAAAATAATAAAAATAGAATAAAAAAAATAAAACTCCACATTTTAGTGCAAAAAATACAAATATATTATCAAAATGTTTGTATTTCATGGGCTAAACTTTAGGAAAACATGATGAATTACCTTGATTTTCTAGAAATTAGTGATATTTTAACGATATTTAGCCTCAGTTACACATATTCAATGTTTTTGTGTTTTATTCTTTACTTTACTAATTTACTTTCTGAATTTCACAAATATTACATTCTACACATTATGATGGATCTAAAACATGGATGTCAAACTCATTTAGTTCGGAGGCCTCATACGTCACAATTTTATCTGAAGTGGGCCGGACCAGTAAATGTACACCATAATAATCCTGAAATAATGAAAACTTTTTTCCCTTGTTATAGTGTGAAAGTACAAATCAACTTGTTTAATTGACTGACGTTTTAGAACAACCACAACAACCTGAATTTTCTCTTTTTCAAAAATGCATTTTCCATAATATTTTGCCTCAGTTACACATTTACAAATTCATTCATTTAAATATATTTTTGTGTTTAGTATATTTTGTATAGATTAATAAAACAATGCATTTAGTTAATCTTTAAACATATATTAGCAAACAATAAATTAAATTCTCTCATTTATAAATGTGATATTTTATATTAAAACCTCTATTATATATAATTTTGTTATAAATTTTCTATTAGATTTATTGATTTACATATTTACTTCATTTTATATATTTTCTTAATCTCACAAGTATCACAACAGATCACAGTCTTATAATTACAGTTATCTGGAGCTAAAAAATAATCCAGTATGTCATATTTTGATTCGAGTAACTTTAACCAAATTCATCCAGCGGTGGGCCGGTTTTGGCCCCCGGGCCGTATGTTTGACACCCCTGAACTAGAGGCTCTGAGATAATGAATGTCGGCAGGTATTTGACTGTTTTTCTGCTCTTTTCTGGGTGAAATGAACCTGCTGGTGTGGCGTTCGGTCCTCCGTGTGCAGCGTGGAGGGGGTGTGGCCCTCGGAGTGGACATCCGAAGGGGCCCGGCTGGTGAAGAGGAACATGGTGGTGGCCGATGATGCCGCCTTCAGGGAGAAGAGTAAACTCCTCACCTCCATGGAGAGACAGAAGTGGCTCAACTCGTACATGCAGAAACTGCTGGTGGTCAATTCTTGATGATAACTAAAATCACGAGTCAGTGAACGCACCGCCTGCCTGCAAGGAGCCTTTTAGATCACCCGGATTGTACATTTTATTCCATCTCTGAGCAGAACTGTAGATCTGATCCGTGCAAATGAAAACAGAGACATTAGCCTGAAGTTTGTTGTTCCACATATATAAATATTAAAAATAAAATATGTTGGTGAATGAATAAACGTGCAAATAATGTTTCTGATGTTTAGATCTCATGTTTGAGTTCATCCTGGTATATCAGTTAAAGCCTTGCTACATATCAGCACAATTTTATAAAAGATGTCTTAAAATACAGACCTTTTAAAAGACCATTTGCTAGAATAAAAAGATTTGTGTTCCAGCTTTTAATTTCTACTTACTTAGCACAATAATGACAGCCAGTCTGGCTGAATGGAGAGGCTGAGATACGGTTTTGTATTAACAATAATGATGGATTTCTTGTGGGCCCTACCACCCCTGTAAAATAGCTGGAAATGGTTTAACCCAGTTACGTACAGCATCCAGCTGAGAAAATCACGTCTTTCTCTGAGAAAGTGAAAACTGGATGGCAAAAATAGAGAACAAATGAAGTAAAAATCGTGGTTTTGTTGCCCTCTGCCTCCCTACCACTGGACATCTGACACGTTAATAAAATGACGCGCCCCTAATTTTGAAGAATTTCAAGATTATATTACATTTAAACACATTTATAATAAATAAAGTTCCCCCACAGTTGTCATGAAGGTAAACGCGACCTTTCAAAGCTAAAATGTTATTTTGTACCAGGCTGTAAACATGTTTCATTCTGCTGTGAAATTGTATGTGGATTGGCTCAGCCAGCCCCTTGTGGATGGGAGGGGAATTGCAGTTTTTGGAGCTTAAACGTCAGCTTCTAATGGGTCATTTAATCTAACACCTAGCCACTTTATTTAAATAAATGTAAATAAAATTGAAATAAACCATAAATGAGGACCAATCCAACATAAAACCTGAGTTTCTGATTGGAAGTGAAAGTGGGAAAGGTTTTATGATGCAGGTCTTTTTAAGAGCAGGAATAAACGGCTTCTTGTTAGTTTATTTATACGGGTCCTTCCGAAAAACTGAGTTAGGAACCCCTGGGATTTTTCACTTTTGGGTTGTAGTGGAACAGGAGATTCTCATCATGGATGTGCAACTGTGTGACAAAGGTGGGAAAATAGAATAAAAGAACTCAGATAGCAGGATTTTTTCTTTCACAATTTTAAAATATTTCTTTTGTTTTCTCAAAAAAAATCTGCAATATCAAAGAATAATGAGAATCGCAATTTAAATCCAATCAGCACCCAAAAAATCAGAAAGGAATCGAATTTGGGAGGTCAATATTTCCATCACCTTGTTGGATCTTTCCCACCTGGAGGCAAAGGGGGACCAACCGGGTACAAGGAGGGGGACCTAATAAAAATGGACTGTTATTAAAACTAATAAATAAAAAAAACCATCAGATTCTAAATTCTGAACATTTATTATTGGATGCATCTACAAAACATTAACTTATAATCTCAAAAATGAAGCTTCAGCCAAGTTTCAGACTTAAAGAGTCATAAATAACGTCATTGCTGGGTTTTATTCCAGCCCGGCCCCTCGGTGGGAGGCGTTTACAGCGGGATGAGCAGCATCTCCTCCGTCCTGCCGACCAGCTCCTGCAGCTGCATCCTGCTCTCCAGCCTCCGCCTGTCTCTCTGCTGCAGCAGCAGCGACTCGGCGTGAAGCAGCAGCTCTGCGGCCCGAGGCGCCGGGAGCTCGTCGTCGGGGCCGCCGGCCGGTCCGAGCGGCTTCTCCGGCTGCAGCCGGACTCTGCACACCACAGGGAAGGATGGCGGGGGAGGGAGGGGGGCCAGGGGGGGAGGGAGGGAGGAGGCGTCCCGTCCTCTGCTGCTCTCAGCTTCCTGCGAACAGATGAAAGGAGATCATCGCCTTCGTTCCGAGCTCGGCGAACTCGTCCCCGCGAGCCTGCGGGTGTGTGACGCACCTGATGTGCCGGCAGCCTCAGCAGCACCTCCTCCAGTTTCTGCATCCCCCGGTCGCCATGGCGACAACCTCCAGGACTCCCACTGGGTACTGGTGAGGACGTTTGGGTGCGATCTGTCAGATGGCAGTCCACCACGCTGTCCTACACACACACACTTTACTACGGTGTCTCTGAATGGACAAACTTTAAACTGCAGGAAATTCTCTAAGACGATCCGATTCAGAAGCAACCATCAGGTCCGAAACGAGCTCAAATGAGAATCAAGTTTCTAGATAATTAAAACGATTTCCTTTCCGCCTTTGATTTCCCCCGTTGGCGCGGCTGGATCTTCCATCTTCCACGCGATGCGCCTCCGTTAGCAGACGCTTCCCGCGGCCGTCCAGCCTCCCGGGACTCTCCCCCACAACCAGCTTCATTACAAACTGACTGACGCTGATTAAATACCAAAATTACATTCAGAAAGGTTCACCTACAGCTTTTTAAATCTATCTCCAGAATACAATAACCCATAATAACATAAGAATAAGTTAAATTGTTTGGTTAAAAATATAATCAGAATCCAGTTTAGAGTTTAAATAAAAGACAAAGTCTAGTTAAAACTGGGAAGATCCAGAAATCTGTGCGGTTGTTAGAGTCGTTAGAGCCAAATATTAAGGATGCAAACAATTAATCGCTGATAAGAAATTACTCAATTAAACTAAATTAATTGCATTTTGAGTGTGTAATTCCTCACCAGGCCACATGAGGAAGCACTTGATACACATATGGAATTACAAGAGAAGCTGTCCTCTGACCACAGACATAATACTTTAATTTATTATATTAGATAAAATGTAAAATAACAATAATAATAATATGATATCTTTAATATCTCTGTTTGCATTGTTCCATGTGTGAATGTGTTCCGGCTGTTTAGAATAAACCTTTTATGAATTAAGGAATAATATTTTCGTAGAAAGGCACCTGTTGATTTAGAGGGAAATTCAACTTCTTGGAAAAACCGCCACTTATCAATTAATTGATCATCAGATAACCCAAGTGCCGCATTCCTGCAGGTTTACCATCCATCCCTCCTCCAACACACCTGATTGACATCAAAAAGATCCGACAACCAATCACAGTGGCTCATTCATTAGAATCAGGTACGCCGGCGCTGGGATGGATGGAAAAGCTGCAGGATGAGAGCCGAGGTTCCCACCCCTGATCTGAATATTCTCCTCATCTAAACTCATATTGTTTCCTACATTTATCCAAAAAAAGGACATGTTCTGCTCCTTTTATATCCTCAGACGGGGCTAAATCCTGCAGACACGAGATCGGAACGATTCTCTGGAGACTTCGGGATTCCCGTCACACAGAAACCAGACTACATGGGTTTAACGTACCATCCAGGTCCAGAAGACTTTCTCCACCTGCTTCCACCTCACGTACGCGTCCAGGAGGTCACAGAGCTGCTGCGTGTGCACACACTCCTACAACACACACATTACACACAACGTAAACACAAGTAGGGAAGTTCAATGGTTGGTCCATCAGGTCACATGATCGATAGAGTTCGTACGTACCTGCTGCAGGACCGAAGTCTGGCCGGAGGAGGAAGAGGAGGAGGAGGAAGAGGAAAGGCTGGCAGAACAGACCTGCAGATGGAAAAGTTTAATATAAAGATTTGTTTGACAGATGAGTCGAGGTTTCAGTCCTCAGGCTGCGTTTGGAGGATTTTCACTGATTTATGTGATGATGAAGAGTTCAGGACATGTCTTCATCACTCAATGTGTTTATCTATATGTTCAGAGAAGCAGCTCTTAGCTATTATGCTGCAAACAAGTGCAACATTAAATTTTATTTTATTGTAATCCCTATGAATGATTTTGTATTTGCTTGATCTTGTTGTAATTCCTATGCTTCTGTAAAGCACTTTGAATTGTCTTGAACCTGAAAGGTGCTGTATAAATAAACTTGCCTTGCCTTAATGTGAATCTAAACCCAACCTGAGAGGCAGCCGTGTTTAAATTAAACATTCGCAGCATCGTCATCATCATAACAAAGTTTATCCTCACAGATCTAATGAAACTTTCCATCGTCCATCTTTACAACGAGCATCAGCATGGACGGAGAAATCTGGTTTTTACATGTCGTCATAATTCATGTTGACATTGCAACACACTGCAGTAACTTCTTTGAACTTACAGGAACTTCTGTGATTTTAAACCTTTTTGCCGAGCAGAACAGCTGATTAACATTTATATCAGGTCGTCTTCATGTTGTTAGTAACGGCGTTTATATTCTGCAGATGTTCCCAAATCACCATTATTTTTAAACTATAGGATGCATGAAGCTAGAAACATAAAAAGCTACTAAGTTTTAATATATAGGTATAATTTCAGTCTGTTTCCTTAAACTTTAAAAGCAAATAATTATAATTTCACTTTCTTAAAAATAGTATTAATCATTTTAACTAATATTTGTTTATTATTACATTTTTATTTAATTAATTCATTGTTTAAAGATATGTTTTTTAAATTAATTGAGTTGTTGTAACAATAAATATTTAATTATCTAATTGTTAAAAAAAACATTTTTTACTATTTTTTTTATTTAATTAGATGTTTTCAACTTTTCTTTTTTATTTTAACAGAATAGTTAACTTATTTAACTTTCATGTGATTTGTTTTAACATTATTCATAGTTTAGTTTTAAGGCATTTCATTTGTCATCAATAATTTTAGTTTAAACAAATTTTATTCATTATTTTGTATTTTGATATTATTTATCTAAATTGCTTAACCATCTATTTTTTTCCTTTTATTTTTGTTTGTTCATACATTCATTTATTTACTTGTCCAAAAGGTTGACCAATTTTAATTTATCTTTTTATGTGTTGAATTGAGACCCGCCTACGCCTGAGTCTGGTCATGTGACCTTACCAAGCATGTTTTAGTTTGCATCATGCTACAATTGTAACTTCTGCAGAGCAGCACTCTGACACAGGAAGGGAAAAAACAGAAGATCTCCTCACAGTGTGAAGCGCTCGGGTCCGTTCCTGGATCATGGACAGCAGAATCCGTCCCTCGTGTCTCAGACGCCCAACGAGCCACTGAAGTCTCCTCAGCGAAGCCGGATCCAGCTGGAACTCACTGGAAAAATCCCATTTCACCTCAAACACACAGAAGGTAAACAAACATTTGAATCCAGAGTTAACTTAGCGTGTGATGGAGGCGACTGCAGGTAAACTCACAGGTAGAGACGAGAGGAGAGTTTGGTCCAGCTGCTGAAGTCGCCGTGTCAGCAGCTTCTCCAGCGTTCCTGCAGCCAGCAGCCAGCCCAGCGCCAGCAGGAGATCCCTGCTGGAGAAACTCCCTCCATCCTTCCTGTACATCCAGGCTGCATGGTAGCCCGTCTGCCACAGACCTGCAGCCACCAGCTTCCTCTGCTCTGAGGAGCACAAAGCAGAAAAATAACTCAAAATGCAACCCTCCAGGAAAATATGACAAGTTCTGGTTAAAAGAACCAGGGAATTCGTGAACTGGCCTCCGCGTGTCGGAGCATCAGCGGAAACAACCCCGGCTGTCTGCAGGATGCTGGCGAGGAGCTTCCAGAACTGGTCCTCCTGCAAAAGAACAAACAAACACGCATCTATGGCTGAAGTTTTCCAGGAACCTTCAAGGATGCTGGAAACTGTTCCTGAAGATTGTTTCTGTCCGAGAGGATTCAGACTATGATGAAAGATAAAAATACTCTCTCACAAGCTCCTTATAATTACAACCGGACCCACTCAGACACTGGATTTATGTTTTTGTTTCTACATTTTAATAAATTCTTGAAGAAATGAGTCTGAATCAGAACCTCATGTATTCGCTCTTCATGGATCTGCTCAGTTTGATGCATTTTATTTGAATTTTTCTTTATCTGAAACATATCAAAATACATCACTTGTAGCTTATAATGTCTTTTTATTGGGTTAATCGGTCCACATTAAGTCATTTTTAGGGTTTTATGTTTGTAATCACAATTTCTGTGAATAAAACTGCCACACTATTTGCTTTCAAGCCTGATAGATTTGTATAAACTTAGCTTTTGCCTCGTATTCAGTATTGTTTCATGTATTAAATATACAAGGAAATGAGTGGGATCAGACTCAAGTTTCATAGTCTGCCATTTTAAGCTCAGTAATTTCATTTTATAAATGTTTCAATGTTAATTTCCCAGGTTTTTGCTGCACCTATTTTGTTTTTTTCCGAATTATTTTATTATTTCAGACTTTTCTGTATCCATTTCTAATCACTTTTTACACCTCTGAACTTTGTTGTTTTAGTTTGTCGCTACACGCATAAGTAAAGTAAAACCCTGAAGGTGTGTGAAGGAAAAAGAAGCAGAAATGTGTGTTTTTTAACATTTTGCCTGTACCTCGGGTCCTCCTCCAAACTTTGCCCGTCTGAAGGCTTCCGGTGGCGGGACGGCATCCAGGCCGGCGGCCGCTAAAAGCCGACACAAAGCTCCGATCACCCGCTTCACTTCCAGGCTGCAAGCCGCTTTACTCCGCGGCATCCCTCCGCCGGACCCGACCAGAAACCCGGATTAAAACCTCCGTCTTCCGCGCTGACATGCGGACCAGCAGCGACACAAACATCTGTTTACAAACTATTTTACCGCTTTCTGGCCGAGATGAAGAACTTCCGGGTCGTTGTTAGGAAACTTTCCAAGGAATGGTGATTGACGTGTGTTTTGACCACTTAAATGCTCGCGCTGATGCTGGATAAAAATGATGTTTCATATTAAATAAACACATTAATTAAATGTAAAAATATTGTAATTATCAGAGAGGGAGATTGATGAATTTATTCATTAAAAAAAGAATAAATAATCTGATAGAATTTATTTATAAATAAAATAATTATTATTTTTAAAAAAAAACTCAACGGCTCTGCACCCAGTATTGTTTTAGATATTTCTACTGTTATGTGTACAAGCAAACCCTTAAAACATTACTGGACAAGGCTGACATACTGAAAACTAAGTAAACATACTTAGAGTTATATTTGTGCCAGTGACATTGATTGAAAATAAAATTAGATGAGATATGCTGGCTGCTGTCTTTGTACTCTTTGTACTGTTTATTTATATAGTTAATGTAGGCGAGGATGCACTGCAATGTTCATTTATAAATGTCTAAGATTCTGACCAGTACTGTTAAGTTAATATAATTTATATTTCAACATACATAGAGAAATAATACAATGAAATTATCAACTATAAAATATAGCTACTCATTAATTATTGGCTCTCAGCTTCCTAAAGTTCCAAAAATAAGAATGAAAAGCAATTCTTAAAATCTTAAAAGTAAAATAAATGATTTTTTTATTCATTATCAATACAAGAGCTGCAGAAAATGATTATTTAGCTAACCCATATTAGTAATAAATCAATAGCATCAATTAAATAATAATATGTTAGATTATTTTGCCTTTTCAGAAAAGGCAATGTCAGAAAATAAACAGTAAGTGCAGTTTGTCAGCTATGTCTCATCATGTCCTGTAAATATTTTATCCATGAAAACGTCCTTTCCCACAGTTTTGTTAATTTTGTAACAATTTTTGCTGGATTTGTGCTTCACTTTGCAGTTATTTGCCCCAGATGCAGAGAAAGCAGCCGGCCTGGCACAGCGAAGTGCATGCTGTTTCACAGTTTCTCCAGCAGAGGGCGCTTTGACTGCATGTTCACATGGATGAAGTTGAACAGCATTTCTGTAGCAGGGAACAGTGAAGGGATTTTGCCTAATCTGCCATTACTTTAACTCTCTTAAATGTTATGCCTGTATTTTGAATCTGAGTTTGGTTTGAATTTACATCCAAGCTGAATTTTCTTCCACTTTTGTGTCTTTATTATGCCATATACATAAAGACCATCATTATAAGAAAGAAGATTTAAAGCTTTTCTACACCTGAACCCCTGAATAATCAGATTGGAAATAACCCAAAATCAGAATCTCATATTTACGCTTTTTTATTCTCTGGTAGATCTGTGAGAACTATTGATTTACCTGACGATAAAATCCCTTTGCATCATCTTTTACATCTGCCTTCATGCAGGTTAAAAACCTGAGGCAAATTTTTTAGATGTAGAACAAATAGTGGTTGTTTTACAGTCAAGTTTACTCCACTGGGAAATGTGTGAACGTAATTTCAAACTATGGGTCTCTAGTCTGGGACCCAAGATAGGGTCTGAAGGGATGCACTGTGGTGGCAAATCCAATGGCCTCTCATGTTTTGTTGCTCTGAAGGTTTATTTATTTGTAAAAGGGATAATTGCTCATTAATGCACATAAATACAAATGCACTAGTCAGATTGTCCCTCAGCAGGTCCTCAGCAGGTCACAACAACACACATAATAACAAGGTACAAACTAAAAGGAAAGGCAAACCATGCAAAACTTTGGGAATCAAATCTGCACATTTTCTTCACTTAAATTCATCCACACACACACGTGGACACAGAGTGGAAGAAGTGATCTCACCTGCTTCACCTCTGACCCTCCTGCCCGGGCGATGGTGTTCAGTGTCAGACCAAAGTCAGCTCTGCAACTTTAGAGCTGATGTCCATGTCCGACACCGTTTACACGCTGAGTGACGCACACGTCCAAACATGTGTTACTATCTCTGATGGGCAGCTCTTCCATTCAGGTCCACTTACCTCACGCTGGCGTAACGCTGCTACATGTTCCCTCCTTCCCTTCCTAGATGTGAACAGACTGTTCATGGCATGCAGGAGGTGGGTTAGATGGAGTCTCTGAGGGTTTCTTAAATGGAGAACGTGACGGGAAACCCAAACCTCAGGTTTAGGTTTGGAGCACATGCCGGCAATTTCCTGCCCTGGTGAATTTGTCCCACTCTGTTCAAAGTGAAAGATCAAGTATCTTCTCTCCGTTAGAGGAATCAAACCCTCATGGCTCTAATACATCGTACAGATTCATCTGTCACTAAAAACAAAACCAGAAAAACAAGAGTTGATGAAGATAGATTAACTGCAAGTTTTGTATTTGTATCCATTTTGGTGCCTATCTGATAAAATACACACATACTGTGAAAAGTCCAGATCCAGACTCATTTATATATCTGCAGAAATACATCAAAACATGGCTGAATATTAAGGTGGCTCTAGTTCTACAGAGCTTAAAGGGAATATTTTACCCTTCATCCCAGTCTGAACCCTCTTAGAGAAGCTTTTCAGAGCTTTCCAAAGCTCTTCTTTGACCGTCTCTCGGTCCAAATGATCCCAAACTGTTTCAATACTGTTGGAGTCCAGGTTCTGGGGAACACACTGTCCCTCCATCAGACCCGTTAAGGTCCGGATTCTGGAGAGGGTTCATCCCTCCATCAGTTTAGTTCTTGGGTCATGACATACCTCAGCTTTTCTCCCTTTTTCCCGTCCTTAAGACACCTGTAGGGTCCTGTTGTCCCATAAAAATGGACCAATAACCACCGATGATGTCCATTCAATTGGGTGATAACATCTGAATCAGGTGAGCCAAGGCAGATGGCCGCTCTCCCTGAGTCGGGTTCTGCTGGAGGGTTTTCCTTCCTGTTAAAAGGGAGTTTTCCTCTCCACCGTGGCCTTCAGCAGCTCAGAAGGGGATTGGATGGAAGACTATCCGATGCATCTGCTGGTTTCCTTACATCGGCTCTTTGTTTTTAATTGGCTTGTATATATGGATGTATGACATCAGATTGGCTTAAACTGGTTGTCAGTGAGGCGCCTTGAGATGACGTTATCATGAACTGGCGCTATACAAATAAAGTTGAAGTGAATTGAATGGTATCGATCGTAGGTCGGGTCAGGCCAGCTGGAACAGGGTTTAGTTTTGTTCTTGGCTAGAAAAGCTTCTTCAGTTGTGATGGAGATAGTTGGAGCTTTGACATAACATCAAGTCGTGTCTTGACCTTTTTCATAGTAGACTAAGCCGCTGCAGGTGTGTAGGTGACACATGGGTCACAGTTAAAGCCAAAGAGGAGCAGCATTTCACCAATCACACGAGCTCAGAGGACAAGAACATCCTGTTCACATGAGAAGATGTGAATGATATCAACTTGCCTTCCTGGGCGTCATTGTCCACATAACGGAAAGCAGGACCCTGCAGATCCAATCCTCATTTTCATTTCCCACCAGCACCTGAAACTCCGGCTGGGAGTCATCAGAAGCCCCCGACAACATCCCCACCAATGAATGCACAGACCGAGGGGACCTGGACTGGAACCAAACCCAGGAACAACCCGACAAGGGTTGGAGGGATGGGAAGGAAAAGTGGTTTGAGCAGGGAAAAGAGGAGCATTTGAGCATTTAACAGTCCTCGAAGCAGGAAGTGTGCTGAAGTAGGATGAGCAAGACCACTTTCAAACTGCCCAGATAAGTGGGGATGACATAGAGGAATGATTTTATTTGCATTTTCCACTCAAGAAAAAGCTTTTTTAAGCTTTATGATCCCTAAACTTTACTCAAAAGTCCCAAACCTGATGAATCCTCTATAAACATGGTGAACTTGATTAAAAACAAACAAACTTAAGGCTGCAATATTACAGATGTCTTTATAATTTGAGACTAATCTTCACCTTGGACAGGCCTTTATCTGAGCGATGTTATGTAACCTTGCACAGACTGACTTCTGCAGACATCTTTGTGTTGCTATTAAAGATTTAGGAGGTTTTCTTTCTTCTGTGGGCCCGTGACGCACGGCTCGTCTTCTGCTGTGAAAGACTTTGGGCCCTCCAGGTAACCTCTGAGGAGTACAGTTACAGATCAAATGACGACTCAGGCTTGTGCTGTGTCTGTGTATTGAGGTGAAACGGGTATAAGAGAAGGCAGACAGCCAGTCCTGGCATACATCCATGGCCTATTTCCCTGATGCAGCATGCAGAAAGCTGTCGTGGCAATGAGAAGTTCAGATGTTTACAGGCTGGATCGGTCGGATTTCAACAGGAACAGAAGATCCAGACGGCCGGCGCTGAATGAAAATGACAGCAAGTGTCGGATTCTAGACATCAGACCGTTAAGACCACCCAAAGAGGAAGTGTCGGGGCAAACAACGAACCTGCCGCCCATTAGCAAATCAAGAACAGTGATTGGAAAAGTGGGATGTGCTGCTAATGTTCATAGGAAGGAGTCTGCCAAACCTAAAGGTCTTCACACAAACCTGCCGACTGGCACCAGAATGAAAGAAAATCCATTCTTTCATGTGATTTTCACACAGCGTGGGAGACCAAGACAGGACTCAAACAAATACAAGAGAATCAGCGTTGCTGTTCGGGATTCGGAGACGTGCAGCAGACCGGTTCAAGGAAAGAAGGCCGACCCCTGCGAGAGTCGTGTGACCATGCCAGAAAGAACCCAATGCGACGTCAGTCTCTGCAAGCCGAGGCAACAAGGAGCTCTCTGCTCTGATGACTCGGCTGCTGAAACACTATCTGAGGACTTTGAAGACGGACGGCGTCCAGAGGGGCTGCAGGAGGACAGCGAGGACGAGTACTACACAGACCAGAGGATCACTGAGTGGGTCCTGAGGGTCAACTCCAGCCTGTTCTCAGCAGAAAGCGACCTGCAGAGCTCACATCCTGCAGAGGAGCAGGAAGTAGCGGCGATAAAGATCATCTACAGCCGAGACTGAACGAGGGATTTGTCATGAACTTAAACTTAAAGTCAATTCCTGAGATTAAACATTTATAAAGTGTTGCCTTTAAAGAAGGAATGAACATTACGTTGGGCATGTTTAAGTATGAAGAGTTGCCTGTCCAGGTAGCAGCAAAATAAGCTTGTGTGAGAAGTTCTGTCATGACTAATTACTGTGGCCATTGATGCTGTCTGAAGGTACTGTCAGAATATATTTGCCCTTTACTACAATATATCTTAAAAAGAAATTTTATTTATGTGAAATAGGTTTCACAATGAGCTGAAGCAAACTTTCAGAATCTCCAAAAATGTCATGCAAATGTCATTTTTCCTTTAAATTCAAATATTTGATTTCTTTCACCAGTTTCTGAGTATATTTGAATTCATGCTGCTATAATGTATAATGTCAAAGTTAAAGGTTATTTTTATTCATTTTAAATGTAAACCTGAGACAAATTAATAAACTGTGGGAGAAAATCATTTAAGTTTAGAATGATTAGTGTGAACAGACAAAAATGGTTTAAGGCATTTCCTATTTCGGGAGAAAATTTGTTGGCATTGTTGGCATTGTGTGACTTGAGGTGAAATGTTGAGAATAATCAAGTGTTTTTCAAGCAGAGGTGCAACAAATTATTTAAATGCTAGACCTTTCGTTAACCCATCACATCCTTATCTACTTCGCCACAAACCACCTTTCAGGCTGCAGGCAAAAACAGGGTTTATAAGACCAAGGAAGGACATAACGGTGCTATTTGAACCCGTTAAAAACTTACCTAACTGACCTAAAAGTTCGTTTCATTATTAAAATATAACAAATAAAAACCTGATTTTACAGAAATCAGGTTTTTACATAACTTTTACACAGATTTTCCGCAGCACTTAAATGAAGATCTCATTAATCAGACAAGTTCCAGCTGATTCTCTAAAAATCCACACTGATGACTATCTAATATTCACATAACATGACTTAAAAGTCCACCTGCCCAGTGATCTGTACACCTGAATCTAATTAATAACACGATGGTGAGTTGTGGAAAACTAACAGACTGTACAGGATTTCCTGAGAAAATCGGCTGTTTGTGATCATTGGAGCTGCAGAGCCTCATTGTCACCATCTAGTGTCCAGCTGCGGTAATGCAATTCTAAGGTACCTCACTTTTTAAAGCTTTTAGTAATAACGGTGTTCCATAAGGCGCCACAGAAATGTTTTCTAGGAAAAACACATGATTGATCAGCTTTTCTTCATTATTTCCCCACAATGTTTTATTGGATGTTTTTTTGTGAGGTTCAGAGATAAATATTACAGTCACAAACCTAAGCTGACAATGCTCTTCTATTAGGTAATTATTCATTCTATAGTACAGTTTTCTATTATATTAGACATAGAGTGACATATTTATTTTAATTAAATAAATATTATATTATTCTATTTATTTTAATTAAAAATAGATTGGCATGGCTACAAACCAGCATCCTAGAACATTCACTAAAGACCACAGATCCTGCCTTGCCCCAGTACTTTAAAAGACCCACCCGTCTGAACCAGGTGACTGCAGACCAGTCGCCCTAACATCCTGCAGAGACTATTGTCAGCTCACCTCAAAAAGCAGGTCAACACCTTTCCGGACCCTTAACAGTTTTCTTATCGTCATGTTATTGGGACTTAAGATGCAATCATCTACCTCTTCTACAGAGCCCTGGACCAATGAGGCAGCACTTTTAACAAATGCTTTTAATACAATTCAGCTGCTCTGTTATGTTAGAAGCTCCATAAATTCTAACTAAGGTGGCCTAACCATAACGACACGCTCCCCACTCTACCCTATTTAATCATGAAGGGTTTTACAGTGTCTTGGGTCAGAAAATTTCAGGATATTTTTTCCAAACATTTCTAAAATGTTCAGAAAAAAGGTTAACGCTGTTGATGCATTTCTAAACCTCAGCTTTTCTGTGTCTCGTGTGTCAGGGCGGCATTGGTAGATGGATTGCCTGGAACAAATGAGCAGGGAGCTCTCCAGCTGACCCACTTTTTATCCTGCTGTGTCTCATTATGACATCTGGAGTAGTACTACTACAATATACTAATTAGCTTGAGGTAAATACCGTGCCGTTTCCCAAGCAAACACAGTAAACATGCTTTTTATGGTTCACTGTGCTCTGTGGATTAAATAGAGAAATACCGGGGTCATCAGTCGAGTAAGACAGGAAGGATAGGATGACTATAATCTCATTGTCAGTTGTGGAGTACCTCACGGTTTCATTAAATATGCTTCCATGTTTTATTTGTTTATCAGATGATCCAGGTTCTGTTAGTTCTTACAGATGTGTAGTGGTGGAGTTAAATCTTATCAGAGATAAAATAGATTCTGGCAGTCTAACCAGACTTGTTACGATGGCCGTATTGGCTCACAACATCCTTATTGTATCCTTTAAAAAAAATAAAATAAATAAAAGTACAGTTAGTGCAAACAGTATTTTAATAACCTGCTACTTCCACTATTTTCACAACAAAAAAGTGCAAAAATAAAATCTTCTGTGCTTCGATCCAAAGTATTTCTCAATATCGATTCGAATCGATAAAGCTTTTATAACAATAATAGATGGATAAATGTGGATTTTACTACAATCTTGCCAAGCACATATCGATCTGTTGAATCATAGGACTATAAAATCGATATAAACAATTTTTTTATACCCAAGACTGACACCCTGACCTGTCAAATTTGTCTTGTGGCGATTAAAAGATTCAAAACACATCGACAAAATACAGATTTATGTTTTGATGCTTTTTACAAAACTTTGGATGACAGTTTAAGGCATTTCCCATCCAAGCCAAAAAAAAAAAAAGAAGACAATTTCTATCCGTGATGGCTACATGTCGCCAGAGTAAATGAACATATTTCACACAGAGGTCACCCTCATTGGGAAGCCATAAAACACCATTTCAGGGCTACCAGTTTCTACCTGGGAGCCAAAAAAAAATCCAACTGGAGGGCGTTCACACTTAAAGGACACGAGTACACGCGCGCCCACACGCATGCACAAACCCCAGTCGTCCTCCAGAGGTGCAGCAGCAGCAGCAGCAGCAGCCTGCACAGCACCGCCACAGTTTCTATGTATGTGCCGTCACAGTGCAGACAGAGGTTGTAAACATGGCGGCGGACGGGATGGTGCTCACCAACCACGACCATCAGACCCGCGTGGGGATTCTGACGGGTAAGGACGCCGTTAGATCAGAAATGGGTTTTAACTGTGCATTTCTGCACCGTTTTGTCGTCGGCTGCCTGCGCGCGACGGTGTCACGATCCGCGCTGTCTTCGTTGCAGAGCTAGCTTTAGCCTAGCCACTTTGCTAACCGGTTCCGTTAACGTGCGGGCTGGTTTCTCCGACAGGTCAGGCAGATGTGGGATTTATTTGGGAGGTAAGGTGTTTAAAAATCAGCCTTGACGTTAAAAACGCGTAAGTACGTGCACGTGGAGGCCGGTTGTCTCGTTTGACGTTGGGATTTATGGCCAAACATCGATATAGTGAAGGTTTTTTTTATGGAGCGTCAATGCTGACGGAATGGACAGGAAACTCGCGCTTAGACTTTCAAAATAAAGCGCGAGCGACATTTTTGGCGGTACTTTTGTCAGCCAGCTCTGTAATCAAGCGCTTGTATTTTGAAAGCGGGGCACCTGATTTTCCGGTTTAGCCTTGGTGAAAGTTTAGAGCTCGACGTGATATTTTCTTGCGCTGCCGAGCTTACACGAGCTGCATAATTCATGTCCCTTTGCAGATCCGATGTGTTGGCCGCCGCTTTCCCTCACAGTTACACGTCTCCACCGGCGTTTGCATTGGATCTGCTTTTAATTTCGCTGCGTTCATATGCATTCACTCATTAATCACGATTCATATATATTTATTATTAAAAATGCGAGAGCAGGAGGCATCGCCGAGGCAAAATGACTTCTGCTCATATTCGCTCAGCTGATCGCCTCTGAAGCGTGCAGAGGACTGGGACCAGTATGCAGCGGTGACAGCCTACACTAACACCTGCATCCTCGTAAAGGCAAAGGGGGACGTGAGAATAATGCTGAGGAGGATGAATGATGGTTTGAGGAGGTAGCAGCTGACCCTGCTTGTAACACAGGCTGGTGTCTAAAAACCTTTCATGTGCTGTGTGCAGCAAATCTGCGGTGGAATACATTTAAAGATTGCTATATGGGGTTTTGTTACATAATGAAGTTTGCAGGGGCTGATGGTTTCTGTTAAACCAGGTGAGGAACATATATCTGCCTTCTGGTGGAAAATAATGAGTTGGTTAACAGCTGCAATGCACGTGATGTGCAAAAGGCCATCATGGGATGAAAACCATGCACAACCAGTAAATCAGTGTTAACCTCACATGCACGGGTCCTTTTGAAGTGTTTTTTCTGCAGCAGCCACATCTTTCCTCTCAAAACTGTCCCTTCCTTTCGTCAATATACAGTCCTTGTTGTTTAAGATTTCTCCTCCAACCATTGTCGTAACTTTCTTAAATAGTCTTAATCAGTAGTTGTCAAGCTTTTTACAAAGTTTCTGCTTTGGATATTTTCTGCTTTTTCAGAGAAACTTAACTCTGACCAATGAATTATCCCGGCTCCAAACTCGAAGGACGAGCCGTTGTTGTGTCAACACGGAACAAGCAGCTCTTTGTTATGAGCGTAGTCACAAATCCATAGTTTCATCTGATAAAACCCAGCAAAGATCAGACAGAAAACAGGATTTTAAGTCAGAATCACTTTATTTCGCAAAGTCTGTTCACAGAAAAAAATAATTTGACTCTGGAGTTTAGAAATAATTAATTAGAAATAATTAAGAGTACATGGAAACTTGTCAGGACTAAAGACGTGAAGCAGGGCCTGAGGGAAGCATGTGGACCTCTACTGTTGGCCGAAGCTTCATCATTTTTCATGGAAATGTCGCTTTCAGGCAGCTGCTCTTATGGAAGGGAGACAGACTGAAATTTGTCACATGACCCAAGAACTGGACCGATTGAAAGCTGGATTCTCCCCAGGATCATCAAAAGGCAGAAACATCCAGATAAGAGCTTTGGAAAGTCCTTCAGGGTTCCTGGAGAGCTATGACTGAAGACTATTTAATTAAATGGGAAAGAAAAGCTTGTCCATTATGGGTTGAAGAATGAAAATATTCACTTTAAGATCCTAAGAACTGGACAGATTCTGGTTCTGACTCAGATTGCGCATTTGTTTGCATGTTGCATTCATTTGCAGCACCGATTTCCTGTTTTTGACCAAATCATATTTCAGAATGAATATTTTCTGTCTAAAAATGGGAAGATTTGAGGAAATCTGTTGTCTGTACTGCATACATGCAGAATAAGATTAAAGCAGCAGGATTACACCGGGAACAAAGCAAATAATATTAAATGTTCATTCTATCTGCTGCATTTCATATAAACATAATTCTGATGTTGAAATCTTCTTGGATGCATGAACATCTCTGTGAATAGTTGTCGGCGAGTGCAGCTCATCTCTGCATCATGTTAAAACTATCATGTGGAAGAAAAATAACACGGCAACAAAGACGTGGAGGCTGCTGCTTTCTGTGATCTGGAGCTTATTTAAGACGGACTGAGGTGAAGCGGAAACTTTCCCGCCATCAGACCAACCTGAGTCTGATCAGATGTTGTTGCAAATCTGTGAAGACGCCGTTAAAGCTCAAATACACAATCATCTTCACCCACTTTCAGGAAATAGTGTAAAAAAATACATATATTACATATTATGGGGTCATTATTTAATGAGAATAAGTCAAAATACAGTCATGACCCCCAGGATGACATATATTAATGTTGGTGACCCTCCCTTCCACGATGACAGTTATTAATATATATCAGGTCGTCCTGCAGGATCCTCTGCATATAAGGCTTAAAAACTGCCTTCATAAATAAGGAGGATTAATGCAGATTTATACATTGTGTGTGTCAGAATTACATTTGTAATTTTAGATGTATGTTTTCGTTAATGGTTTAATTCTGACAGCCATGATAAAAATCCAAAATTTGTATTTTTCACAATTATCTGGCGACCTAGGGCTGGGCGATATGAACCAAAATTCATATCTCGATAACTTTGTCCTTAATCACAATATACGATATATACTTCGATATGATATTTTTTAGTCAAGCCACCAAACAGACGTTTTTATATTTGCTGCCTTGGATGCTAAATGTACTTTTATTAGGGATCAGAAGCACAATGTGCATTAAAATATTTGAATTAAAAGAAAGTGTATTTGTATTAAAATAATATGAAATACTTTTGAACGACCAAAACAAAGATACGGTTGTGCAAAAAAACGGAAAAAGACTGAACCTGCCTGGCTTGTTTGGAAAAAGCTTCTCTCTAAAAACTTCATAATTTAGTTCTTTTTTTGCAATTGTGAAATTTTTTTAAATGGAAAATCCTCCATCAGACCCAAGAACGTCGTTGTTCACTGTGATTTTGTTGGTATCTTTCTTAGATTAGTAAAATCCACATCTTATGATGCGGAAAGGACGGACCAGCTGGTAAGAGTTTGCAGCCAAACGCCCCAAAAATGTCCATGGAAGGACTTTAGACGGACACAAACCGAGACAAGAGGGATGAGAAAATAAATGTAATCCCAAAAGATGTTCAAAGAAACCAGATTTTCTTAATTTCTGAAGTGATAACTTGGTTATAAATGATCATTCAGTGAGATTCAGATCATATAAAAGGGAATGACTCATTAATAAGTCCTGAACCCGGCCTTTAGCCTGGTCCCATGAACGTGTCGTCATGATGAAGTGGTTATTAAATGTTCATTATATGACCTGCTGATCCGTCACTTTAATGTGTTCAGTCTGTCGGTTTTAGCAAAACCAGCAGTAGAATCTGATCTTTACTGCGACTTGAATGAATGAAAAATGTTTTATTTTTCCCCAGAGGAAAATTTTGATGTTAGGACACAAACTGCAATAGCTAGCTGTTTATTTTAAAGCTAAATTGAAAAAAAAAATCCCAGAAAGATGCCGGCGGAGATGCAGTGATGGGACCTTTTAAAAAAATGTGCATTTCCTTTTGCATTGGACAGAGTTTTTATTTTAGGTGATGTCATCTCTTCATAGCTGCGTATTGCCCCGTTTACATGAGAGTTTAATTCTTCTTTAATTCAGAATTAAAGCTAATTCTGCTTTAAGCAGATGAAAATGGGCATTTAAACACTTAATTCCTGATTAAATGTTAATTCTGAATGAAAGTTAATCCTGAATAAAGAGGCTGGTTTAATCCACGTTCCTTTCCCAACCCCTGGATTTAAAGCGGAATTAAGAAAAGGTGTTTTCTATGTAAACCTTCATGCAGAATAAATATTTCCATGTGAACCCGACGGAGAAGATTTTATTTCTGAATTAAAAAATCATCATGTAACCGTAGCTACTGTTGCGGCTGAACGGACCGAAGCTACGTAGTGGATGATGGGTAAATGTTTGCATTGCAGAACTTTGTTTTTCCTTAATCCCCATGATGTAAAATTGAAATTGAAAAATTGAAAAAGCTGAAAAACTTCTCCTGTGATTGATGTTCTGATTTTTAAATGTTTAATAAAAGAAGTGGACCTGGCGTGTTGGTGCTGCGCTCATGGAGCAACCTCAGCTTTTTCCCAGCTGCGTTGAAGGTCACAGAGTCGGGTGATGATGTCACACATGACGTCATCGGTGTCGGCTTTACTTTGTCCTGTCGGTAACTTCGACTTGTTT